>JAFEMH010006743.1:0-114132 GCA_022495995.1 Adenophora triphylla var. japonica | reverse complement strand
GCTGTCCAAAAACCACTCAAGGCGAGATATGGGTTTTCAAGAGAGTCTTTAAATGCTATTACATCTTACTTTGTCTAATACAGTAAGATAAAGTTAATTTTTGTTAAAGAAAGAGATCATGTTGAACAAATATCTTCCGATAAGTCATTCGACAAGGCTGCAAAAATATGTAACTCTGTTACATCTCTTGGACATTTGAAAATTGATTGTAAAACTCTTCTAAAGCTTGAATGTTCAGTTCTCGTGTGATACACGAAGTGTTGACTAGCCACGTCGAGATCATCACTCTACGATCAGAAGAAAAGAAAATTTTCAAAGAAGTAGGAAAGTATGGAAACCTAAGTCTAACTCCGATTCATGATCTTTTGTATACACTTTGCTTTAAAAACTAATGTTGAAGGTTCATGGTATTTGATGATAGTGGTTGTTCTCGTCATATGATCGGAGACAAAAAATATTTTTTAAAGGAATACTGAACCTATTCAAGGTGGTAGTACAGTAACATATGGTGGTGGTGGCAAAAGTAATATAGTAGGAAAAGGCGTATTAAATGTACCTGGATTTCATTGCCGCCTTGAAAAATGTTTTGCATGTTGATGGGTATTGGGTAACCAATTTAATTAGTATTAGCCAACTTTGTGATGACAACCTGGAAGTAAAATTCAATAAAAACACTTAGTGGAAGTCTTTGATTGTACTCAAATAAGCGTGTTTATGGTGGTACTAGGTCAAGTAATAGCTTGTTATCTTGTTGAGGATAAACAAGTGTGTCATGTGTGAGGGTTGATGAGTGCTACCTTATGGCATCAAAAGTTGGAGTCATGTCCATTTTCGTAACATTGTGAAACTCATTAATCTTGAAGCTATAAGAGGTATACCTAGTCCGGACATTAGTGACAAAAATCATATGTGAAGATTGTTTAAAAGGTAAACAAACACGTGCCACCCATGAGTGCTACCCAACATAATGAGGGTGAGGGTATTACGGGACAACATAGCCTTGTTTTCAGAATTAAATGCATATGGATTTAATGGGTCGATTGAGGTAGACGAGTTTTTAGGAGGTAAGAAATATACTTTTGTAATAGTTGATGATTTTTCTAGATTTACTTGGGTATATTTTTAAAAAGAAAAATCAGAAACTTTTGAAAAGTTTAAAGTCTTACATGCTAAAATCAAAAACATGTTTTCTGCTCTTATCATGCGAATAAGGTCTGATCATGGAACGGAGTTTGATAATTCATTGTTCTTTACTTTTTGTGAATTAAAAGGAATTAAACATGAGTTTTATGCTCCTAAAACACCTCAACAAAATGGGGTGGTGAAAGGAAAAATAGGACCTTACTTGAGATGGCACGTGTGATGTTGTTTTCAAAAAGAATTTCAAAAAGATTTTGGGTGAGGCCATAAACACGGCTTGTCACACGGCCAATAGGGTTTTTCTAAGACCTGGTACTAGAATGACACCTTATGAAATTTTGAATGGTAGGATACCAAAGGTTCATTATTTTCATACATTTGGGTGTGTGTGTTATGTTCTAAATGATCGGGATTACTTAGCTAAATTTGACTCTAAAAGTGATAAGGCTATATTTCTTGGGTATGCTCAGGACAGTCGAGCATATAGGGTTTATAACCTTAGGTTAAAAACCATTCGGGAATCAATTAACGTTGTTTTTGATGATTTAGCAAGTGTTACAGGTGATGGAGTACAGGAATCTCCATTAATATTGCTTTGGAAGAAGCTGGAGAATCAAAATCAAGTAAGTGATACCTCAGGTGCTGGCCAAAGTGTTGCCACCGATGGGATAGCATCTCCGGTATCACCCAAGACCAATCCAAAGAATCTGAAAAGGATGAACAGTCGATGATGATCATGTGCATGAAGACTTGAGAAGGGATCCACCAGCTAGGATCGAAAGAGACCATCCTTCCTCTCAAATTATTGGAGAAGCTAGTGAAGGGGTACAAACAAGGAACAAAGGACATTTTAGTGACCGTGAAATGGCAAGGTATGTGTGTATGTCCACCACATACCACAAGGTAAAAATATTCCTGTTTTGTTTCTTCTTTAGAACCCAAAAATATTTCAAGCTTTAAAAGATAATTTTTGGATACAAGCCATGCAAGAGGAACTTGACCAATTTGCTCGTAATGAAGTTTGGTGTTTAGTACCACGTCCTAGTAATAAAAATGTTATTGGTACTAAATGGATTTTCAAAAACAAATCGGATGAGCAAGGAAATATTGTTAGGAACAAAGCTCGTCTCCGTAGCACAAGGTTACACCCAAATTGAAGGTGTTGACTTTGATGAGACCTTTGCTCCCGTTGCTAGAATAGAATCCATAAGACTCCTCTTGGCTATAGCTTGTTTTCTAAAAATTACTTTGTTTCAAATGGATGTTAAAGCCGCCTTTTTAAATGGTTATTTAAAAGAAGAAGTTTTTGTTGAACAACCAAAAGGATTTGAAGATCCTAATCTACCAAACCATGTATATAGACTTGATAAAGCTTTATATGGCTTGAAACAAGCTCCACGTGCATGGTATGGTCGCTTAACCTCTTTCTTACTTGAATATGGATTCACAAGAGGTGAAGCGAGATAGGACCTTATTTATCCTAAGGCATGGCAAAGAAATAGTCATTGTTCAAATCTATGTTGATGACATAGTCTATGGCTCTACTTCTCAAACGTGTTTAAAAGATTTTGTAGAGGCTATGACATCAACATTTGAAATGAGCATGATTGGAGAGTTAACATTCTTTCTAGGCTTGCAGGTGAAACAATCAAATGAAGGAATATTCATTTCTCAAAGCAAGTATGCAAAGAGCCTAGTAAAAGATTTGGGTTGGAAGGAGCAAAAAAGTTCAAAAATCCCCATGTGTTCTTCTCTCAAACTTGGTAGAGATCAAGTAGGTGAGGATGTTGATCCTACTCTTTATCGTTCAATGATAGGTAGCCTTCTCTATCTCACTTCTTGTCGTCCCGATATCATGTTCAGGCGTGTGTGTTTGTGCACGTTATCAAGCCAATCCTAAAGTCTCTCACCTTAATTTGTCAAAAAGATAATTAAATATGTTTCAGGAACAAGTGAATTAGGGATTTGGTTTAGTAAGGATACTAATACCAATTTGGTTGGCTTTAGTGACTCGGATTGGGCAGGGGATATGGATGATAGGAAGAGTACTAGTGGGGGGTATTTTTACTTGGGCAACAATTTAGTCTCATGGTATAGTCGTAAACAAAATTGTGTTTCTCTCTCCACAATGGTAGTCCGAGTATGTGGTATGGGTAGTTGTTGTTCACAACTTATTTGGCTAAAACATATGTTAGATGACTATGGCCTAGAGAGTAATTCCTTGACTATGTCTGGCGTGATAACCTCGAGTGCTATCAACATTTCAAAAAACCCAGTTCAACATTCCCGTACCAAACACATTGATATACGTCATCATTTTCTTAGAGATATGGTAGATAAAGGCCTAATTAATATTGATCATATTGATACTAAGTATCAACCTGGCCGACATCTTTACCAAGGCCTTAGACCACGAGAGATTTTCTAGTTTGAAAAGATCTCTTGGTCTTTGTAATCTCTCGAGTCTTTTCGTCTTGCTACCCGGTGATGTTATCACTTAGGGTAACACTTGTATATTAGTGTATTTTTTCTTCTTTCTTTGCTTATTTACTTAAAAAAAAAAAAATACTTTATTATTTGTTTAAATCTAGCTAGCTTAGTTCTAGCCGTGGCACATGCCGACCTTTTGTTATGGTAGGTTATTATTTAGGTTAGCACGTCCGATATCATTCCCTTCATATGCTTAAAGTGACAAAGTCACTAATATTTTCTTTTGATAAATAAAAGACAAAGGCATTTATCCATACTATTCTCTCGAGCTCGGGGCACGGTGTTCGCTGCAACGATGTACTCTTGCCAATGAGAAGGTATGAGGTGATTTATGCTAAGTATTAGGGACATGGAGTTCGCTACTACAGTGTACCCTACTTGAAAGGCATAGATCACTTGGTCTCTACACTTGAAATATAACTTGAAGCACGGAGCTCGTTACTACGTTGCTTTCTTGTTTAAAGAAGTGTATTGAGACGTGTTTAACAAGCAATGTACTTAAAAAATTATATATAGGCATATAATGCCTAAAGTGCATGAAAAATGCTCAGCTTGTTATGCTTGAAATGCTTGAAAATGAAAATATTTATCAAGGGGTTTTATATCATATGTGTTATCCTACGTGTTACCATCATTGCCTTAACACATTAGTGTGTGCTATATTAGTTTTTTATTTTCTTATTTTCGAAATATTGTTGATTAATTTCTCAAAATCTGAAAGTCTTTTTAATTAAAGAGTTTACGATTTTGAAAACGTCTTCAACAAGTTTCCTTTATTTTTAGTAAACTTAATTAAGTAACTAACCCTTATTTATTTAATTTGTGCATATAATGTTTTGGGCTTAGTTACAAATTATTTAGTTTACTTATTTTTTGTGTTTTACGTTTTTATTTAAAAAAAAAAAAAATATTTTCTTTATTTTTTAAATTTTGCAACCGTGTTTTAAAGGGGTTAAGGTTTAAAAGGAGTGGTTAGGGTTTCTTTCGGTTTGAGTGGATAGGGATTAATGGAGAGATTTAATAGGGATAGATTAGATAGATGTCTAATCAAATTAAAAACTTGTTCCCCTATCTAATCTCTCACTCTCCTTCTTTCACTCAACCTCCTCCGTTTCTCTCTCTTTCCGTTACCTTCTCTCTCTCTTAAACCCTCGGTGCAACGCCTTCGTCTCTTCCAAAAATTCTAGGTCAAAATACGTTCCAAAAAATCCTTCAAATCTCCATGGCATCTCCATCCAATACCAATGCCGAACCATCTCACACGGACCAAATGGACATCTCACCTAGCATTGCTCCTTCCGTGGCATCTCGCGTGGCCATGGAAACTTCCCCAATGATCACTCCAAGCTCTTCTCCACCAACAATGGCGATTGTTCCTACCTCTGGCCCCATTACCTCATTTGATCAAGGCATTCCTAAGGTGACTCTCATCCCTACCGAGCCAAAAAGGAAGAGGAAAGCCCCAACTGCCAAGCTGTCTCCCCAAATCGCAAAAAGGAGATCTTCCAACCGCATTAGATCAATCAGTCCAAGGCAACTTCAAATACCTCCCTTGATCCAGTTGATGTCTCGTAAAGCTCTATTGATGTGTCCTCACCCCATGTGAGTGATGAGAACTTTGAAGCAAACAAGGAAAAGGAGCCTTACGTGGACTCATTTGATGCTTGGGTAGATGGTGATGAAGAGGAGACTCTCTCGATTTTCGGAAAAAAAGAAGGCCAAGGGCAAAACCGTGAGTGCTACCGAAGTGCTAGCAAAAAGAGGATATCATCTCGAGGTAACACTTGCCCCCTCTTACGTTCCTAAACATTCCTCTAGTGATAATTCGGTGATGAGGTTACTCAAACCGAAGAGGATAAAGCTTTTCCAAAACCTTTTCTTACTTTGGAGTATTATAAAAAGGAAAATATGGAACTTTGGTTGAATAGTCTAAGTAAGAGGATTTTAAAAGAGAAGCACATTGATGAGGGTCGGTTGGAAAAGGAAGGAGTGGTTCGCTTTTTAAAGGACAGGAATTTTATTAATGCTAATAATCATGCATCGCTTTTGTTGAGAGTGTTATTCGCAATTTCTTTGCCAATTTGCATGCTCATTTGGATGATGAAGGGTCCGCTAAATATGGAAAAGTGTTTGTTAGGGGAAGAGTCTATTCTTTTACTCCCGCCCGATTAACAAAGTTTTAGGCCTCCCTAATGTAGATGATGAGAGCATTAGGGTCAATAGAGATGAAATGGTAAAATTGCTCACTCACAACAAAGCTGCGGTCTTGGCCTTTGAAAGAGAAACTTCATGCTTCTAGATTATCTTCTCTCTATTACGTACTACACAAACCGCGTATCTTCAATTGGCTTCCTACAACTAATGAACCTATTGTGACTTTGGAGCATGCGAATGTGTTGTATAGATTGGGTAAAAATTTAAAGATTAACTTTGGAAGATTAGTGTTTAAACACTTAGCTTCATGGGGTAGAAAAAAGGAAGTGAACATTAGCTTTTTCCCTATCCTTCTCTAATCTTCAAAATTTTGGTATTTCAATCCTTGCCCATTGAAGCCTCCGATGTTTTTACCACCGAACCCGAGTACTATACCGTTGATCAACAACCGAAAAGGGTAAAAGGTATACTAAAGATCTTCCTTGGAACAAATCTGATGAAACAACCCCTGCTCCTCCCAGTGCTATCTCACGTGATACCCCAAGTGCTTCCCGTGTGTTGCCCCTCATACTTTTGCAGAACCGATGCTGCAAGTATTCTCGAACAACATGATGAATCTATTGGGCAACTACTGGGACCATCAATCCCAAAGGCTACAGCTTCTCAACTTCCCGCACAAACAAACCAAGTGCAATAGGAGAACTTGCCGAGGGATGGGCTAAGCTGCGGAGTAACGGATGCTTTTATTGATGAAATTTCTTCCCAAACAGGGGGAGGATCTCGCTGCCGGAACTTGGAGCCGGTGCTCACTGCAGTGCTACCACCAAGGGGCCCAAGTGATGGTGGAAGTGATAGGGAAGGAGATCGGGGAGGAAGGAGAGGAAGAAGAGGAGTTTGAAGAAGAAGAAAGCCGAACCTTAAGGTTGATAAACCCGAAGGTTTATGTTGCCGCTATCATATGGGTGACTATTTTTGTGGTGGTCCTACAAACAATGTTTTTATTTTGGTGATGTGGTGGTTCCTTAAACAATTTACTTTTATTTTGTTTATATTTGCTAAAACACTTTAGTGGTTTGTTAAATAACTTAATACGCTAGGATGTTTTTTGCTATTTTTGGATGATATTTTGCTACAATGGTTATGGTTTTTAATGGTTACTTAGTTTATTTCGAAAACTTTTTAAAGTTTGAAATAAATTAGTTTATTATGATAAATCATTGTTTAGGATTAGCTCCTTGATTAAGGGGGAGTTAATTTTTGTGGAGATATTATTCTATGGTCTATGCTCTGTACATTTGTATATAGACTTATCCTACAGACAAAGAAGACATTAAGTTTGGAAAGAAATATCCAACTAAGGGGAGATTGTTAGTGTAATCTGCAGGTGATATCGTAGATGATTTCCCAAGTGATATCACAGATGATTTCTGGACCGAAAATTATATAGTTGTATATTTCTTGTTTGTTATTTAATGGACTAACGTGCTAATATGGTCTGTATAGTCTATGGTTTATGATTATATTTCAGGGTGCAATAGCATCAAAGAAGGAGCTAGACACATGTGGAAATTGGAAGAAATGAATTAATACATTTTATGTATTAATTCGTAATTTTGGCATTCAACAACAACATGTATGAGGACTTTGTCAAAGGTTGTTGCTGAGTTATAGAAGAGGTACAAGGATGATAAAGCAAGGGAGTACAAGGCGTGGAAGCATGGCTTGAGGATTCAACAACTCGGTTGCTACAAAATAGGAAGTGGGAGCTAGAATTGTGGAAACAAAATAACCCACTCTCCCTACACTTCCTCCACGTGCAAGACCAGCCCCAAGGCTGTTATTGGAGTAGCCTTCAAGTATTTGAAGACTATAAATAAGCTTGGAAGGTTTATTTGAAGACATGCCAATTATTTCACATTCACACCTTCGAAAAGCTTAGAGATAGAGTTCTTTGTTTGGTTCTTTTTAATCCTTTCTCCCTTGTAATTTCGCACTTGATTACTTTGGTATCAAGGTGTGTGAAGGCTAGGATAGGATTCCGTTCTTTATTTCTTGTTCCATAGAGCGTAAAATAGATATAGCTATAGGGAACTTTCGGCTTTGTAACTTCATTCATAGTGATTATAAAGTCTTGCCTAAGAGGCACTCTCAAGTTATATTTATATAACTTGAGAAAAACAATTTTGGTGTTTTTATTCCGCTGCAAACTCTTTTACAAAATTGTTTTATTTTCGAAGTGTGTGTGTGTGCCATCCCAAGTGCTATCGTTGGTGCTGTTATCACCTTGGATATCACTTGTGATTCAAGCCGTGACAATTTCACAATCCATTGAAATTTGTTCAGCTATAATACACGTTTACGTTTGTAACTCAATTTATACCATTCAAAATTCAATCCATTAAAGTCAAAAAAAAGAAAAGAATCAATCGTAAAAGGTTGCTGGGTATAAAAACGACGACCTTAATAAGAAATGTGAAGGCATGAAAATGACTTTATCAACTAAGTTGAATCATCTTCCAGGAAATCCCGTTGACCTTGCTTTGATTATTCATAAAACCTCTCTATAAAAGCACCACCTTATTTCACTCTCCAACATCAAATCAAACCTCCCCAAAAAAAAATGAAGTCTAAACTCTTTATTTTCCTAGCTCTTATTTTCTCAGTCTCATTTGCTTCTGCATCTTTTTCAATTCTTGATTCTGCTCCTGAAGATTTCATTCATTGCCTTGATCTTTACTCCAACAACTCCACCTCCATTTCTCAAATTATTTACACCCCAAGAAACTCTTCTTTCCAATCTATATGGCAATTTTCCATCAACAACATAAGATTCAACTCCACCTCCAATCCTCAACCTCTTGTCATTGTCACTCCCACCGACGAATCCCACATCCGCACCGTCATTTACTGCGCCAAGAAACGAGGCCTTGAGCTCAGGATCCGAGGTAGCGGTCATGATTTCGAGGGCTTGTCCTATACAAACCCGACCCCCTTGCCTTTTGTCATGCTAGACATGATAAACATGAGGTCCATTCATGTTGATGCCAACAGTAGGATCGCCTGGGTCCAGGGTGGGGCTACACTTGGAGAGACTTACTATAGGATCTCTCAGAAAAGCCCCACTCTTGGATTTCCTGGCGGGACATGGTCAACTGTTGGGGTTGGTGGGGTCATTGGCGGGGGAGGATATGGTTTCTTGATGCGTAAATATGGTCTTGCCGTTGATCATGTTATTGATGCTCGATTGATGGACGTCAATGGAAGGATCCTTGATAGAAAGTCAATGGGTGAGGATTTGTTTTGGGCCATTCGAGGTGGTGGGGCCTCGAGTTTTGGGGTCCTTTTAGCATGGAAGTTGAGGTTAGTCCCCGTTCCGGAAATCGTGACTTTATTTACTATTAACACGACTTTAGAGACGGGTGCAACCGATCTTATATATAAGTGGCAATTTGTGGCGCCAAAGATCGATAGTGACTTACAAGTAAGGGTCACTTTTGGAAGTCAGTTCATATCCGGTACTCGTAAGAAGACAATCTTTGCCTTGTTTGAAGGTTTTTACTTGGGGAAAATCGATACATTGCTCCCTTTAATGGACAAAAGCTTTCCAGAACTAGGCGTAACCAGAGACCGTTGCACGGAAATGACTTGGATCCAATCTGTGCTCGTTTTCTCTGCCTTCCCGCGCCTAGCACCTCCTCAAACGTTCCTCAACAGATCTGCCGTGCCCAAACTTGGCATAGAAGGTAAATCGGATTTCATACGAACACCAATCCCCATTAAGGGATGGGAAGCAATGTGGAAAATGTTTTTCAAAAACGATTTTTCGGAAAACTTTGTCATGAATCCTTATGGTGGGATTATGGATGAATTTCCAGAGTCAGAGGTTCCATTCCCAAACAGAAAGGGGACATTGTTCATGATACTCGAGAGAGTATTTATGGACGGAACTACCCCTCAACGGACCCGAGACAAACGTATCCAATGGATAAAAGATTACTATAAGTTCCTAGCCCCATATGCTTCAAAGAATCCTAGAAGGGCTTATTTGAATTATAATGATCTTGATCTTGGAGTGGGAAGTCGGACTTATGAAGAAGCAAACATTTGGGGTAGAAAGTATTTCAACAATAATTTCAAGAGGTTGGTTGACATAAAGACAAAAGTTGATCCTTTGAATTTCTTTAGGCATCCACAAAGTATTCCTTCTTTCCCAAAATCTAGTTCAGACATGTAATGCGTTTTTGTTTAACCTTTCAGCATTAGTTTGTTAGATATATCGTTATTTCCCTTTCTGTTTTTTTAATGCTAGAAATAAGAACATCCTCATGTATTCATCTTCTGATGATGAAAATAAAAGTTTTAATTTTTCGTTCTTACTTTTTTTTTTTTAATTGAAGTGATTTATTCTTTATTTTAGTGCAATTGTTTACCAAATAAATTCCCCTTTGTCTCAATGAAAAGACCACTTTTTGCATAGATGTTCTATTTACCATTAAATGAATAATAAGTAATTTTTTTTTCCACTATGGTAAAGCAAATTCCCAATTACTTTTTATGTTTTTTGTTTTAAAACGTTAGCATGGCAGTTCCAATTACTATGGTAAATCAAATTTTCTTTAATTATTAATTTTCGCAATATGTAGTGAAATGTGCAATTTTATTTTATTTAAAACATATACTGTATTCATTATTTGTTATGATGAAAGATGGAACGTGCGTAGTTTGAATATTTCCGCCTTTTGTAATGGAAATTAAAAAAAATGAGTGCGTCTGCTGAGAAACGCGTTTCTCCATAACTATGGAGAAACGTGTTTTTCATAGCCAGAAGCTTTACATTTGATAACCAGAAAAAAAAAACCCAAGGCCAAGACCAAAAGCTACGGATATCCGGAAGCTTTGCATTTGATAACCGAAGCTTTGCGGTTGATATCAGGAAGCTTTGTATTTGATAGCCAGGAAGGATGTGAAATGTATATCCGTAAAAAAAAAAAACCCAAGGCCAAGACCAAAAGCCTTCGGATATCCGTAAGCTTTGCATTTGATAGCGAAGCTTTGCATTGATATCCGAAGCTTTGTATTTGATAGCCGAAGGATGTGAAATGTATATCCGTAAACTGTTAGGTGCATATCCGTAAAAGCATTAGGTGCATATCCGGAAATGTGTTAGGGCATATCCGAAAATTGCTATTGAAGGTTTGGATATCGAAACCTTCAAATGTATATCCGAGAAACATTTTGAAGGTTTCTGGATATTCATTTGAAGGTTTCTGGATATCACTTTCATAGGTTTCTGGCTATCTAGCTCATTGTCGCGCGACATGTCGGGACCCGTTTCTCCATAACTTATGGAGAAACGCGTTTCTCCCTAGATTTTGTGAAAAAAAATAGTACTCCCTCCGTCCCAGACCATGGGTATATGGGGTGGATTTCACGCTTCTTAAGAAATTTTTTAAAAAATAAATAAAAATTAAATGTGAAATAGAAAATAGTAGTTAAATGTGTGGTAGAGAATAGGAGAGAGAATGTAAAAGTTAAATATGTGGTAGGGAATATAAGAGAGAATGTAAAAATTAAAAATATTTAATAGGAGAGGGAATGAGTGGAAGGAATAGTAGTTAAATGTGTGGTAGGAAATAGGAGAGAGAATGTATAAGGGTATAATGAATGATTTTTTTGTAAATATATGGAGTTAATAAGGGTATAAATATATTCAAAAACTTGTCATTTATTTATAGAAATGAATTCTTGGTCTGAGACGGACCAAAAGACGAAAGAAGTAGATTATTAACCACTCTCTTCACGGTAGGTAATCGTAATTGATTGCACTTTTATTGAGATGGAGTTATATTCAGATATTACTCTGTTTTAAAGTTCTTTCCAACTTAATTAAAATTTAAAGTTCAATGTCAAAGCAAAATTTGTTAACTTGATTGCATATGACAAAAATTTATAAGAAAAAAAATTGATTATTCAAATGAAATCTAATTTTTTATAGATTAACCATAAAAAATACACAGAAAAATAATGTTAAGTTTTTCATTTGTTAATATTTTTAATAAAGCTGATTTATTGGTTTATACATTGTTTGAATAGTAAAATTGTACTAATTTTTTTCTTCATATTCATGTCTATTTTGTGATAAAAAAAAAGAATTATGGAACAGAGTGATGTAGCACGTATCGAGACAGACCCAGATGGCGTAGCACTTGGCGAAACTGGTAGTTAAACAACCAAACAAGACTGGAGCACAGGTGCTCGGCCGAGCAGTTCATTAACTCGGCCGAGGGTTCGAAGACAGAAACTTGGATTGTGAAACATGTTTTGCTCGGGCGAGTCAAGCCTACGCTCGGCCGAGCCAAATCTGTTACACGGCCGTGCTTTTCCTGCGACTCGGGCGTGCTGTTCCTGAAGGGTTGTGTCTGTTGAAATCCTCTTTGTTGCTCGGCCGTGCTAAATTGGTGCCTCGGCCGTGCGGCTCCTGGAAGGATCTGTTCACACCTGTTCGTCAAAAGGACACAAATCGAATAGACATGACTGTACCTTTTCATTAATACCTCTGTAAATAGGTGTATTCCCTATTTGTAAGTAGTATAAATACATTAGTGTTTCATTGTTCAAACATGAAGTTTATTATAATCAAATTATTGCTTTGCAATTGTGTCCTTTTCAGTTATTATTTTCAAAGTCTAAATAACTTTGTTACTGAGATTTCTTTGGAAATTCTCATTTGAGATTCGATTAAGCGAGTCTCTGTTAAATTATTCCGCTGCGTACACATCATTTGGTATCAGAAATCGGACGATCTTTGGGGTTCTCCGACGTGAAGATGGCAAACAATGGAGGAAACAACAGTGACATCGCAGCTATTCTGGAACGTATGGCACAGCAAGAACAAGAGGCCAGAGAGCGTAGCAAACGTCAACATGCTGAACTATTGGCTGCATTGGTTCGAGATCTTTGGTTGGTGATGACAACCCACGGAATCGGGCAAATCATCGGGGACGTAATGTCCGCCGAGAGGACCCGGGTTTGCTGAGGAAGATTCCGACGTTGAGGACGAGGATGATCACATCGAAGCACCTCGGAACGATCAACGTCCCAAAATTAGGGCGGATATCCCACCCTTTTCTCGGAAATTTGAAGATGAACGAGTTCGTAGATTGGCTAGCAGAGGTTGAAAAATTCTTCGACTTGATGCAAGTGGAGGATGATCGGAAGGTTCCTTACGTAGCATATAAACTACGTGACGGAGCATCCGCTTGGTGGGAACAATTATGTAAAAAGGGACATCGTCAGAACAAAGCACCTATTCGTTCATGGGCTAGAATGAAGAGGGAGTTACGATCGCACTTTTTGCCGGATGATTATGAACAAGTAATTTACCAAGCCTTTTTAGACCTTAAACAAGGCGCTCGTTCGGTTGAAGATTACGCCCACGATTTTTATGCCCAATCAGCACGGGCAGATTAGGATGAAACAGAGGCACAAGAAGTTGCAAGATTTGTTAGTGGTCTTCGGGTCGGCATTAGAAATCAAGTGGAGTTGTTTACAAACCGATCTGTAAGTGAAGTTATCACTCGTGCTAAGAAGATCGAGAAGCAAAGAATCATACGTAAATTTTTCTCAAAGATCTTCTTCGAGTTCTAAGTATCAAGTGACCGGGTCTAGTACGGTGACGGGTTCAGAAAAAACGCAAGGTGTGGAAACTAGTAAAAATGAAGGGAAGCAGGCGGCCCAAACTGATGTTCAGAATCCTCCAGTTCGACGTAACACCAACACCACTAATCGTGGTCCACAAAATCAAAACCCTTATAGTAAGACATTTGGTGATAAGTGTTTTCGCTGTTTGCAACCAGGACACATGTCTAATCAATGCCCTCTAAGACGAGGAGTCAACATGGTAGATCGAGATGACGAAGAAGATGATGAAGACGGCGTGATTGATCTTAATGAGGAAATGGAAGAGACAAATAATCATGAATCTTTGGTGGTTCGACGACTTTTATTGACAACCCCTAGTGATGATGATGATTCGGAACGACACAATATCTTTCGAACAAAGGGGAAAGTTAGTAATGTTGATACAACAGTGATTGTGGATAGTGGCAGTAGTGAGAATTTGGTGGCCCGTAGTTTCGTGGATTCTTTGCAGTTGAAGGTTCACAAGCACCCGTCCCCTTACACAGTTGGGTGGATTAATTCTGGTGGCAATATGA
This sequence comes from Adenophora triphylla var. japonica, assembly GCA_022495995.1. Lineage (NCBI taxonomy): Eukaryota > Viridiplantae > Streptophyta > Magnoliopsida > Asterales > Campanulaceae > Adenophora > Adenophora triphylla. The sequence goes on along the minus strand of JAFEMH010006743.1, from coordinate 100,132 downwards.
AGGTACATGAACAGTGCCTTATTCCTTTTTCTATAGGGAGTTACAATGATGAAATTTTATGCGACATTGTTGATATGAATGCATGCCATATATTATTGGGTAGACCGTGGCAGTATGACGTAAATGTGGTATATAATGGGAGAGATAATACTTTGCTTTTCACAAAAGATGGGTTTCGTTTCCAATTACGTTCGACACTTGATAAGAGTGCTCGTAGTAATAAGAAATATAAACCTATTATTTCTTTATGTACTCCTCAAGAGTTTGTTGAAGAATTAGCAGATGCACCTGTTATTTATGCCATTGTGCGGAAAGAAAGTTTGGGACAAGTTAGTTTGGTTCCAAGATCATTACACCGCTTTGGATGAGTTTAGTGATATTATGCTCGATGATCTCCTCCGGGTTGCCACCCTTGAGAGATATTCGGCATAACATTGATTTTACACCCGGTGCTTCATTGCCTAATCTCCCACATTATCGTATGAGTCTGCGAGCACGAGATTCTCAAAGAACAGTGGAAGAACCTGTTGAAAAAGAGGTATATACAGGAAAGTTTAAGTCCTTGTGCAGTCCCGGCTTTACTTGTGCCCAAGAAGGATGGTTCGTGGCGCATGTGCATTGATAGTAGAGCCATCAACAAAATCACAGTCAAGTATAGATTCCCAATTCCTCGTTTGGATGATATGTTGGATATGCTTCGGGGTTCCAAAGTATTTTCCAAGATTGATCTAAAAAGTGGGTACCATCAAGTGCGGATTAGACAAGGCGATGAGTGGAAAACCGCTTTCAAAACTAAGGAGGGGTTGTATGAGTGGCTAGTTATGCCTTTCGGTTTATCAAATGCACCGAGTACATTTATGCATCTAATGCACTGTGTTCTCAAGCGCTTTAATGGGAAATTTCTTGTGGTGTATTTTGATGATATTTTGATCTATAGCAAAACAGAGGAGGAGCATATCGGGCATGTGCAAAGTGTTTTGAAAACATTGCGGGAAAATGAGTTGTATGTTAATTTAAAGAAGTGCAGTTTTATGTTGGATAAATTGTTGTTTTTGGGATACATTGTTTCAGCGGATGGCATTCAAGTGGACGAGGAAAAAGTCCGTGCTATTCGTGATTGGCCAACTCCCAAGACAGTTAGTGAATTGCGAAGTTTTCATGGGCTAGCTACTTTTTACCGGCGGTTCATACGAAATTTTAGCACTATAATGGCTCCGATTACGGATTGTATGAAGAAAGGAGGTTTCTTTTGGGGTGACGAGGTGCAAAGCAAGTTTTGTGTTGATTAAAGATAAATTGACTAATGCTCCACTCCTTGTGTTACCGCATTTTTCTATTCCTTTCGAGTTAGAAACGGACGCTCAAAGAGTTGGCATTGGGGCTGTTTTGACGCAAAAGAAGAGGCCGATTGCTTTCATGAGTCAAAAATTGGAGGAGTCAAAGCGAAAATGGACTACATATGAACTTGAGTTCTATGCGGTTGTACAGGCGATAAAACATTGGGAACAATATTTGCTGCATCGTGAGTTCATTCTCCATACGGATCATGAAGCGTTGAAATACTTAAATGGTAAGACAACTCTAAATCGCATGCATGCACGTTGGGTATCCTATTTACAGCAGTTTTCTTTTGTCATTCAACACAAAAGTGGACAGCTTAATAAAGTGGCGGATGCTTTGAGTCGCCGGGCTAGTTTGTTGGTGACAATGCATACGACAGTCGTGGGGTTCGATTGTTTGAAAAGTTTGTATGCGACAGATGTTGATTTTGGAGAAATTTGGGCCAAATGTCAAGATGAAGATCTGGTTGGCTTATATTTATTACAAGATGGGTTTTTATTTTTTCGTGACAAGTTGTGTATCCCTCACGGTTCAATTCGCGAGAGCCTTATCGCGGAATTACATAAAGATGGTCACCTTGGTCGTGACAAGACTGTTGAACTTGTTTCTCGGAGGTATTTTTGGCCACAACTTCGCAAAGATACGCACACTTATGTCCGGAAATGTATGGTTTGTCAACTTAACAAAGGACAGTCCCAAAATACGGGATTATATTCTCCATTGCCTGTTCCGGATGGTCCGTGGGAGGATATATCAATGGATTTCGTTTTGGGGCTACCGCGGACACAGAGGGGGAATGACTCTGTTTTTGTGGTGGTTGACCGTTTTTCTAAAATGGCTCACTTCATTCCTTGTCGAAAAACTTCGGATGCTGCACATATCGCCGGTTTGTTCTTCAAGGAAGTGGTTCGCCTACATGGAGTGCCTAAATCAATCACATCGGACCGGGATACAAAATTTCTCAGTCACTTTTGGCGTACTCTTTGGCATATTTTTCAGACTTCACTACAGTTTAGTAGTTCCTTTCACCCCCAAACAGATGGTCAAACAGAGGTGGTGAATCGGACATTGGGTTCAATGGTTCGTTGTCTATGTGGTGATTTTCCAAAAAAATGGGACTTAGCATTAGCCACGGCTGAGTTCGCATTCAACAACATGGTCAATCGTACTACGAAGAAGACGCCTTTTGAAATCATTTATCAAAAGCCTCCTTCGTATACTCTTGATTTGATACCTCTGCCGAAGATTCCAGGATATAGCGTTGCAGCTGAACATATGGCTGAAATGATCGAGGCAGTTCAATCAGAAGTTCGGAGAAACATTGAAGAATCCAATGCAAAGTATAAGGAACATGCTGATAAGCGTCGTCGTTTGAAGGTCTTCGCTGTGGGTGACTTGGTAATGGTCCATTTACGCAAGGAGCGTTTCCCTCAAGGTACTTATAGCAAGCTCCATCAAAAGAAACTTGGCCCTTGCAGGATTGTTCAGAAAATCAATGACAACGCTTATGTGGTGGAATTACCCCCTGGATGGAACATCTCCCCAACATTTAATGTAGCAGATTTGGTTGCTTTTTACCCGGATGACCCCCTTTATAAAGACATGGATTCAAGGACGAATCCTTTTCGAGTGGGGGCGCATGATGTAGCACGTATCGAGACAGACCCAGATGGCGTAGCACTTGGCGAAACTGGTAGTTAAACAACCAAACAAGACTGGAGCACAGGTGCTCGGCCGAGCAGTTCATTAACTCGGCCGAGGGTTCGAAGACAGAAACTTGGATTGTGAAACATGTTTTGCTCGGGCGAGTCAAGCCTACGCTCGGCCGAGCCAAATCTGTTACACGGCCGTGCTTTTCCTGCGACTCGGCCGTGCTGTTCCTGAAGGGTTGTGTCTGTTGAAATCCTCCTTGTTGCTCGGCCGTGCTAAATTGGTGCCTCGGCCGTGCGGCTCCTGGAAGGATCTGTTCACACCTGTTCGTCAAAAGGACACAAATCGAATAGACATGACTGTACCTTTTCATTAATACCTCTGTAAATAGGTGTATTCCCTATTTGTAAGTAGTATAAATACATTAGTGTTTCATTGTTCAAACATGAAGTTTATTATAATCAAATTATTGCTTTGCAATTGTGTCCTTTTCAGTTATTATTTTCAAAGTCTAAATAACTTTGTTACTGAGATTTCTTTGGAAATTCTCATTTGAGATTCGATTAAGCGAGTCTCTGTTAAATTATTCCGCTGCGTACACATCACAGAGGAAGAAAGTATGATTTAAAAGTGATAAATTCAATATCCGAACATGTAATTGTTATTGCTTTTTTATTTATTTTATTGAAAGTGGGACTAGACATCTTTCTATATTGTTAAGACCAATATAATGTTAATTAAATAATTAAATATTAAATAAAAAGATTATATTAAAATTCAAAAAACTGAATAACTTGATAGGCAGTATTGCTATGGTATTGATTAAGAGGTTTGCAAATTTTGGTGGTGTCCTAAGATAAAATTTTGTCCACGTTTGTGATACAGTCTTGGAAGTTGAAGATGTTGCAATTATTCTAGAAAAGAAGATAAAGAAGAATGAAGAAAAAGGAAAAATCTGAGTGATATTTAGAAGAATGAAGAAAAAGGAAAAATCTGAGTGATATTTTTCGCAAACTGAAATGGTCTTTATAGCCAAAATATATGAAAAATCACAACTTTTCAGACAAAAGATGTTTAAGACAAAACAGTCTCTTGGCAGGGGTAACTGTCTTACAGTTATATTGATAATATACAAAATTTAATTGTTCATTAATAATATTAAAATAGTTATAATCCCTCCGTTCCATTGAAAGCTTCACCTTTTGTCAAAATGGGTGTCCCGTTAAAAGCTTCACCTTTCCTAAAATGACAAAAGATCTTTACTATTCCACCCACTAATTCTCTCTCCTACTTTACTTTTATACTCACAACACCAATCAACTTTACTATTCACTCCACTCATTCTCTCTCCTATTTTACTTTTATACTCACAACACTTTCTCCACTAACCTTTTTTTTTTTAAATTTGCTTGCCATGCTCAAAATAGTAAACCTATATATAGAAAGGAGGGAGTATAAAAATTAATTTCAGATTTAGAGATCCCAAGAGCCCCAAGGCCCAAGACTCAATTTTTGACTAATTTAATTGTATATCTATTTATTGAAGAGCCAATTGAAAAGTTCATCAAGCTCAATTTCTTTTACCCATCATCAAATTGATGATTTCAATAGTTACATAGTTATAAAGACCTTCTATTTTTCAAAATTTTCCAATGTGGGATATTAGAACTCTAGCAATACCTCGCATTTGAATCGAAAATAAGCTATTATTTGAAACTTAGTTTACTATTTCTAAGAAGCAAAATATGATATGCATCGAAAAATGTGTCTTTTAAACTTGAACATTTCGTAATGAATATTTATCAGACTTACTTTGTGGGTATGAACTTTTAATTTTTAACTAACCACGTTTTATAATAAATCGAGACAATAAATATCACATATATCATATTTTACATATTTCAATTGTTACGGTGATTGTGTTCATTTGGTTACGAACAAATTCTTTTATTCTTGTGAATTTTAGTTAATGTAGCCACCTCGATTCAAAAGATGAGACTTCACATATGTTGGGTTTTGGGGTTACATACGCAGCAGAAGACTTGGAATAAATCACAAAATTCTAGCCATGAATCCGTCTAATATGAATAGATTAAAACGATGAACATAGGTTTACTAACCTTGGTTGCGAGATTGTCTTTCGTACACGATTCGTAATTCACCTTTGAGTCATAGTGTAGACACCCCATTCTGAACACATCGGATCATACTTATACCACTCTAAGTCTCGCTTTGAGTCAAGAAGTAGAAATCCACCATTTCGTCATGTTTCGTTAAGTTTTGACTAACTACCGTTAGTTTGGGACTAAACTGCATACGAGATAACGAGGAAAGGACAAAACTGTCCACAGGAGCAATATCTCGCCGCGAGATGGCGTGTCTCGCGCGAGATATCCCCCTCGCATTGCGCACGACGGTTCCTCGTCGATTTCAACCTCTTTTCGAGATAAAACTTTATCTCTCCGGCCAACCAATGGGAGAGAAGTTCTAGAACCATCTGATAGGGTTTTAACTCTCCACTTCTTCATATCCAACCTCTATAAATACTTGGTGACTTCCAAGGGATCGGGGGTCGGAAGTCGAAAATCCCAAACCTCGAATTTACACAACACACACATTTTGTCGTTTTCTTTCCCTGAAGGAATCCCTCAAAATCACCCTAAAAACTCACCTCATAGTTTGTTTGTCAACCTTGTTGATAAACAAGCATCAATCTCCAAACCAAGGACCAAGGCGAAGCTCGTCCGTGTGAAGGGTCGACTCTAAACTTGAGTCGAAACTCCGCCTCAAAATCACCTCACGCAAGGTAATTCCTAAACTTCCTTCTTTATAGTTTGTTTGTCAACCTTGTTGATAAACAAGCATCAATCTCCAAACCAAGGACCAAGGCGAAGCTGTCCGTGTGAAGGGTCGACTCAAACTTGAGTCGAAACTCGCCCAAATCACCTCACGCAAGGTAATTCCTAAACTTCCTTCTAATTGATTGTTAGAGTGATATAAGTCCATAGAATCTAGGATCGGCCTAGAGCCTCTCCAAATCATGGAGACGGTCTCGAAGCAATCGATTCTACATTCCGTTTGACCTCGTCAAATGGACCTTTATTTGTAGTATTTAGATTCGTTTTTTACTTCTTCTTTTGAAAAACCTCTCTTTTCTTTAGCAAGACCGATCTCGGATTGGGTGAAATGGATGCCTTCTAAACCTACCCATTTCATAACCTAAGCCCCGAACTCAAATCTCTTTCAAATGGTTTTTCTATGTTTCCAATCAAATAATATAGGTGGCGACTCAAAATAAAAAGGAATCGAATTTCTTTCTCACAACGCTACGCGACTACATTGGGAGTGAAAATTAAGAGGCTTAAACTTGCGTCAAAATTAAAAGATAGGTTTTCAAAAAGAAATTAGTAAAATTCAAATTTTTTGCTCTCAGATGAAGCTTATCTCGCGGCGAGATATCATATATCGCGCGAGATATGGCTTCGGCAATCTGGTTGTTTTCTGGTTTCTCCTGTTCATCCCGTGGTCCAAGACGAGGGTCGAACACGCAAGGGGGATCCCAGGATTCATTATCTGCAGAGTTCTCGCATCTTAAGGCCTCCCTTAAGGTGTAGAACTCGGACCTTTATTTTCCTTAAATAATTGATTATTATTTATGAACTGCGTGTAATTGGGTTTTATTTAATTAAAGTCCGGTCCATTGGGAATTCGGGAGTTATAAATTAAATTATTTATCTCTCTTTATCTCTCTTTATGTGGAACTACGACGGCCTGAGTCTTCCTAAATTGGGAGAAACGTAGGCAACCACTTGGTGCGGCCACTATCTGTTTTCTCTTTTGACTTTCAAAAAAAAACTTCCTATTTTACTCTATCACATAGATTGACTATCACACACGCGCACTCATATATAACTGTCATTGCACTACATACCCTCTATAAACACGGGACCCACACTAAGGACGGATGACTGTGACCACCTAGTCGCCGGTCTCTCCGAAGTTGGACAATCCCTCTCCGCGTATTCAATCCACTGAGATTGTCATATCGCGGGGAGCCTAGCCTTCCACTCCGCATCGCCACATTCTCATGTAGATTGACTTTTTAGGATCACTCCGTGACCAGGTCGGTTTTGACTCGGTGATCTTTTCTTGTTTTTGATCAAAACAAAGCCATGTAAAATTGACAATGAGAAAGGATTCGGAAAAAGTCCCTTCGGAAAGTCCCTTCGGAAAAGTCCCTTCGGAAAAAGTCCTCGGATGTCCCTTCGAAAAAAAAAAAATGTGCATATAATCCTTCAAAAAACAATCTTACATGGCTTTTCTTTACAAAAATCGGATTGGTTGCTTAGTCGTTAGGTTCGATAAAGGCCTTAGAAACCCTCAAAACGGACTTTCCGTCCGACCAAAAAATTAGGGCTAAATAAAAATCGACTTTCCGTGTGATTATCTCGCGCGGGATTACTAATCTCGCACGAGATAATGCTTCGTCTCGCCGAATTTGAGCCTCGAGCCATTTAAGCCTCGCTTCCGACTCGTTGGGGCTAGATCACGATATCCGCATATCTTCCGTCGCTCCGAAGCTACTCAACTCCAAGACTCCTAACACAATGTCTCGACATCGACAACATTCCGGGAAATGAGACCCTGTCCGAAAACAACCACAAACTTCTGGAAGAAGCCAATGATCGCCTAGAAGTGCAAGCTTCCCAAATCCACACTCTCGTGGAAGAAATTCAAGAGCTTAGGGCTGCACTAGCCAACAAAGAAAAGAAGAAGAAAAATGACTCTTCCTCCGGAGAAGAGGAGTCGTACACTAAAAGGGCCAAGGGTCGCCGCAAAAGCAAAGGCAAGAAAAAGAGGTACGAGTCTAGCTCATCATCTTCCTCATCAAACAGAAAAAGGAAGCCAAGAAAGAAAGTGGATTCCGCTACAACAGGAGCTCTTCTTCCTCCTCCAATCCCAAGGATGCATCTGTCAATGCCATTGTCTTCAATCATCCCGGAAATGGTAAGTACTATGCGGTACCTCCACCACAAAAGAAGAAGAAAGATAGGCATTATGACAAGCTTGAAGGAATCACCCAAGAAGAACTCTTCGAAGTACTTGTCAAGAATGGGAAAATCAAACCAAGAGAAGGCGGACCTCCAAAAAAAGATCTCCCCGCCAACCATGCTCATCATCTCTTCTGCAAGTACCACAACTTCACCGGTCACGACACCAACTCTTGCTTCCACCTGAAAGACGTCATCCAAGATTTGTTTGACGATAAAGAGATAGGGTTACCAAATGTTGTTACTAATCCTTTGCCAAACAATGAGGTCAATTTAATAGAGATAGAAAGTAGCTTCGAGGACCCTACTCGTCTAGCCACAATTGTGGACGAGAGCCCTCTTGAATCTAATGAATCTTCTTTCTGTTATATGATGTCTTGGGAGGAAATCTTAGAACAAAAAGGAAAAGGGTCTGAAACAGTCAACCTACTCACACGATCCGGTCGTGTGATTACCAACAAAGACCCAAGGGATGAAAATCCTCCAAAACAAGCTAAAGCCTCATTGCCAAGTGAGCCGGAGGACCCTCTCTTAACTCAATTGAAAAAGACACAAGCAAATATCTCGGTTTGGGATCTCATAGGAGCATCTCACAAGCACCGTGAGATGTTGAAAAAGGCATTGGCTCAAATGACCATTTCCTCAGAAGCAACACCCGAAGAGCTCACTCAAATGATTGGCCAAGTGCGTTTGGCAACGTCATCACTTTCACCGACTTAGACCTCCCATCCTATGGGAACAATCATCATGAGGCCCTTTACATAATCTGCTAAGGTGAATGGGTACCGAATGCCACGCATTTTGGTCGACAATGGTTCTCGTAATCAATGTCCTCCCGAAGAAAGCCTTATCATCATTAGGCCTCACCCACAAAGACCTCAAGCCATCCGGCATACTGTAAGGGGGTACGATTGTACCGCTAGAACCGCTCCGGGGATCGGTTGTGATACCCGTAGAAATGGGGCAAGTCACTATGAGCATCGAATTTCAAGTCATCGACATCCCAAGCATCCTTCAATTTGCCGCTTGGTCGCCCTTGGCTACACGACATAGGGGGTGTGCCCTCCTCCGCACCAATGCATCAAGTTCGAGACACAACAACACGATAGTCACCATACACGGAGAGATGGTCACTGCTAGTCCCTATCCTCGAAGTACAACATAGCACTTCCGATTTCTGTTCGGTGGTTTTGAGATCGAGAAAGAAAGCACCGTGAATGTCATAGACACTTGCAACGAAAACGACTACTCAAAGGCACTTAGGTTTTCCGGAAGCCTTCTGTCGGAGAATGATGCTAGCAAAAGGGTACTTTCCCTGGATTGGGGCTTGGAAAGCACTTACAAGGAATAACGGAACCACCACCGGTCCCCCGCCTCACACAAAGCATGGACTAGGATACGACATCTCCATCCACGATGAAGATGACATAGAAGAGTGGGGCTTCACTCAAATCAAGTGGGAAGGAACCTTCGTACAAAGGTTGCAAACGACCAAAAGTTCAAAGATTGCAACCTCAAACCATATCGGAGGACACTCAATGGCTACTTTGTTCGAGAAGGGAAAGTATTCCCTACTTTATCTTTTGAGAACCATGGATCGATGATAAAGGAAAGCGCCAACCGGGCTTTGAAATCTTCAATGACGCGATACTTTTCCGGATGAAACGAGAATCCGTCCCACCGATCCCTAATGATTTCAGTGGGGCACGAAGGCGAAATGACAAGCGAATGGGACTTTCAGTGTTGGGAGAAGACATGCCGCGACAGTCCAAGACTGTGCGGTTAGAAGACTGAGATTCATGCAATATCCAAGGGGGACGCTCCAACTACCGACTACACAAGACTAATACGTAAATGTGATAAGCCAATTCTAAGCGGCACGTCACCTGAGGACTAGTTGTTGATGAAGACTTCATGATCAAAGAGCTTGGTTGCACTCCCCACCCTCGCAGAAGATAGGCCCTACAACTTTTACATTAGAAGCGAGGCTCCACCTCCGATGAACTCACTCAAGAGGAAATCGAGGCGGTGGCTGAACATGTATTCCCTTACTTCCTTAATGAAAACTTTGATCTTTTCGAGTACCACGAGATTGCTAACATCGTAAATGATGAATTAACTAATAATAATCAATATAACGAACACGTTAATAATGAATCATACGATGAGATAGATCAAGATAACGAACAAATCTTAAAAAGAATTAGCTAAGCAAGTAGGTCGTTGTGGAAAGAATGGCCTGTTGACGACGAGGAAATGCAAACGGTTAATCTTGGGACAACGGAAGACCCCAGAGAAACAAAGATCGGCGGCTTCTTGAAGGGGAAGACAGAGAAACCTTGACCCGGCTCCTTAGAGAATATGTCGACGTCTTCGCTTGGTCCTACTGAGATATGCAGGTTGAATTAGTCGGTTGTAGAACACAAAATACCACTTGCTACCCAACGCCAAGCCGGTCAGCGTAAACTACGTAGAATCAAGCCGGAATGGTCAATGCAAGTGAAAGAGGAAATCATGAAACTCTTGAATGTAGGGTTCATCAAAGTGATTGAATATCCGGAATGGTTAGCAAACACGGAGCAAGTAGCCAAGTCGAACGGGAAAATACGAGTCCGTGTTGATTTCGAGAGACTTGAACAAGGCATCCCTAAAGATGACTTCCCGCTACCAAACATAGATATGTTGGTCGATGCCACAAAGAAAGATACGAGGTCCGCTCATTCGTCGACGGGTTCGCGGTGGTATAACCAAATCCTCATGGCGAGAAGAGGACCGGACAAAGACGGCATTCACCACACCTTGGGGACGTTACGCTACACGGTCATGCCGTTTGGTCTCAAGAACGCCGGGGGCTACCTATTAGAGAGCAGCCACGACACTATTCCACGACATGATCCATAAAGAAATAGAGGTGTATGTGGATCGACATGATTATCCACTCGAAGGGGACAGATGGCCAACACTTCGAGAGATCTCGAGAAAATTCTTCAATCGACCGAGACAAAGACAAAAATGAGACTCAACCCCGCCAAATGCTCATTCGGAATAGTCAAAGGGAAAGTCTTGGGATACATGGTCACGTAACGCGGCATAGAAGCGGATCCCGCCAAGATAAAGGCCATCACGAGACATGCCTCCACCCCGGACACGTAAAGAAGTAAAGGGATTCATGGGCAGACTCAATATATCGGTCGATTCATTAATCAATCGACTACAATGTGCGACCCCATCTTTAAGCCGCTTAAGAAAACGCACCTCAAGAATGGACCGAAGAATGTCAAGAAGCATTCGAGGAAGTTAAGCACTACTTCGACTTCCCCACCTATCTGGTTCCACCACATAAGGAGAAGCCCTTGACGTTATACCTCACAATCACAGCCAACGCATTAGGGGCTATGCTTGCTCAAGAACAAACGGCCTCGCACCACGAGAAAATGCCATCTACTTTGTCAACCGCAGATTCCAAGGCAGTGAAATCAACTACTCTCCACTCGACAAGTCATGCGCTGCTCTCGTCTGGGTATCACAAAGGTTAAAGCACTATATGGAAGCCTTTCCAGTCCGTCTCATCGCAAAGATGGATCCACTGAAATATATCCTAGACAAATCAAATTTGTCTTCGAGACTAGCCAAATGGTACTTCATGCTCGCGGGGTATGATATCACTTACGTCACTCAGAAATCCGTCAGAGGGAGTGTATTCGCAGATCAGTTGGCCGAATTTCCTTGCGACGAAGTGAAGGGGGAAGACCCGCGATTCCCTGATGAGGACATCCTAAGCATAGAAGAAAATAAGTGGCAATTATTTTTCGATGGCGCAGCCAACAAGAGAGGGTTTGGCATCGGAATGTTATTGGTGGACCCTAACGACATCTACACTCCACTAGCAGTACGTCTTGACTTTGACGCCACCAACAATACCGCAGAATACGAGGCTTGCATAGCGGGGCTTGAGGCAGCCCTAGAACGCAACGTGACTGAACTCGAGGTATTCGGGGATTCCCAATTGATCATCAATCAGACATTAAAGAAGTGGAGGGTCCAAGATCCAACCCTTCAAAGATACAGTACCCACCTCCAAGAACTGGCGCATCAATTTCAAGATGTCTCATTCCACTATCTCCCCAGAGACAAAAATCGATTTGCGGACGCATTAGCCACACTTGCTTCTTTGGTCGAAATCCCTAAAGGAAAAGCAGTTAAACCCTTCAAGATAACACGGCGTGCAACTCCTGCATACTGCGCCGTTATAGATCTTCACGACTGCAAAGACAAATGGTTATCCAAAGGTGCCGCTGTTGAAAACTCCGAAGGGAAACCATGGTACCACGACATTTGGTATTTCATCCTAGATGGAACCATCCCACCTGAGACAGACCTGAAGACTCAGATTGCCCTTAAGAGGTTGGCTGCCAATTACGTCATCACGGCTGGCCGTTTATTCAAGAAACATCCCCAAGGAAACCTCCTTTGCGCCACCGAGGAAGAGGCCCAGGAAATAATGGACCATGTTCATCAAGGCATATGTGGAACCCACATGAGCGGAAACATGCTCGCCAAAAAGATCATCAGACAAGGGTACATTTGGTCGACCATGGAAGCCGACTGTACCAAAATGGTCAAAAAGTGCCACAAGTGTCGATACACGCCAATCTTCAGATGCACCGCCTTCCTTGCTGTACCCAATGACTTCACCTTGGCCGTTCTCTACATGGGGAATAGACGTGATTGGAAAGATCACACTCGCAGGAGCCAACGGACACTGTTTCGTCCTAGTAGCCATCGACTATTTCACTAAATGGGTCGAGGCCGCCTCCTACAAAGTTACGAATGCCAGAAAGGTTGCAGAATTCATCAAGCACAACGTCATCTGCCGATATGGGGTTCCACAAGAGATGATATCCGATAATGGGTCACACTTCGAAAAGGAAACCGATCGCCTACTGACCGAGTACAAAATCACGAGACACAAGTCATCTCCTTATAGGCCTCAAACAAACGGAGCAGTTGAAGCCGCGAACAAAACAATCGAGACTATCATCAGAAAAATGACAGTCACTGGAAAAGACTGGCCCGACAAGCTACCATTCGCACTATGGGGGTACCGCACTTCAGTCCGAACAGCTACAGGGGAAACTCCCTACGCCCTCACATTCGGGATGGAGGCTGTCTTACCGATAGAATTGGAAATACCATCACTAAGGGTTCTCCTAGAAAACCAAGTGAATGAAGTCGACTGGCTAGAAAGCAGATACGAAGAGCTAGCCCTGTTGGACGAAAGAAGGTTGAAAGCAGCCGAACACACTCAAGCTTACCAAAGAAGAATGGCAAGAGCTTTCAACAAAAAGGTCAAGACAAGGAACATCAGAGTAGGCGACCTGGTGCTCCGTGAGCATCGTCCCGGACCTTTCAACCCATTAGGCAAGTGGGGACCAAGGTGGATAGGACCCTACATTGTGAAGAAGATATTCTCTGGGGGAGCCCTTCAGCTGGTAGACTTAGACGGAGATCAACTACCGAAGCCTGGTCAACATGGACAAGCTCAAGAAGTACTTCGCGTGACTTGGCCTCCTTAAAACAAATCGCTCGCTAGGTTGAAAATCCCGGAAAGGACGACCTAGGCAAAAATTAGAGCTAGCACAAGAAAAGAAGCCCGCTAGATTGAAAACCCGAAGGGGCGGTCTAGGCAAAAGAAAGGGTGTGCATAAAAAAATAAAAAAAAAAAAAAAAAAGTGGGCCTTATCTCGCGCGAGATTACTCTACGGCCTAGAGCCATATTTTGTCCTTTTCTCAAAAATGAACTACGTTGGACCTGAGCCTCTTGTTTAATTGCTGTAAAAGAGGAACGTAGGCAGCCTTCGGGTTCGGTCTAATCAAATAAATAAATCAAAGTTGTCCCTTTTATTAATCGAATGCATTTCATTAATGATAATAGGGAAATCCTAACCACAACGACTAATTTGCTAAGCTAACAAACTTGAAAAAAAAATAATACTAATAAAGCAAAAACAATTGATCTATCAAAGCAATCTCTTGGTACTCCTAAAGATCTAGCCTTTCATTGACTTGGTTGGCCGGCGGACATGGTCTCCACCGTCGTCGTGATCCTCCTTGCGCTGAGCCTCTCAAAGCGTAACATCCATCGAGACGATCAAAGACAGATTCCGACAATCTCTTGAAGACATGAGGCCTATCCAAAGCTTGCGTCTTTCAGGCATTCCCTTGCCTCGCCTCTCGTACTCAATCCCCATCAAGAAAATCCCGAGTAGGATCGGTTCGCACATTAGCAGGATCAGACTGAGCCTCGCTCCTTCGCAAGATACTGCTAGCTACAAAAGAATCTCTTAGCAGTGAAAGCCGCAAGTCATCAATCTTCTCTGCACTAGGATGACCGGTATGGAGGAACCAATCCAAATATTTGTCAGACAGGAAGATGCTTGCATTGAAAGTCCGAAGGTTCGACCAACGGTCCCGATTAGTTCCTACACCCCATGCTTGAGCTAGCACCTGCGCAAACTCTACACCAATATAAGACACTACACGAGAAGCTCCTTCGAAAAGATAAGTGTCCCGCCGTCGACCAAACTGACGGAGCACCCGCTTGGGAAAGTAAAAGGAGGAATCTCGCAAACCCGGAAGAACAACCCTGTCAAAACCCTTGGTATTGGCAACATACTTGTTCAACCTCCAATAAGGTGGACACCAGAGAATATCGGCAGTTTCGGTCTTCGCAATCAGCTCGGCCCATTCATCCGCTGAAAGATCTTTGATTAACAACTTTCGTGTATGATATGTAAAAGGAGAATATTCCAACGGGGGACCTATCAACTTGAGATGCTCCCTAAGCCAAATAGTCAACAGGAGGGGACTCCCTTGAGTCATGACGCCAGTCCTATGCAGCTCATCAAGACCATGAAGGGTCTCACCCAAGATTAGCGGAATAATGTTCCTAGAACGTTTCCTAGCCTCGCGCAACAACTTCCACCAGTTGGGAATCGACCAAGCCGTCCCTACACGTAAAACAAAACATCTCCGAAAAGAGAAAGAGCCAGAAAGTTCCGCTTATGGACATGAAAAGCATCATCATCAGAATCACCGCTGAAGCGTCCCGGAAAAGAAGAGCAATCAACCCACTTGCGGTGAACCAACTCATAGCAAGTATCAAGGGGGATCCCTAACAACTCGTTTAAAGCCTCCGAATGATTCCTATGATACTTAGGAACAGCAATCTCGCCAGTCAAAGGCATATCCAAGATAATGGCGAATTCCTCCACGGTAGGCACCATCTCATTCAAAGAAAAATTGAAAAGATGAATAGAGGGATCCCAAAATCGAGCAAAGACCCCGCAATAACTTCCAATCCGGTTGGAGGTTCTTCAAAGTGAAAAGAATTCTAAATCCGAATTCTGCGATAAACTTATCTCGAGACCGGTTGCGAAACGACCTTACAAAATCCCTTGATGCTTGCTTGAAAGATGCAATCACTTCAGAGGACAAAGAAAAATCATCGACAATCATGGACGTTGGGGCAATCTCCTTGGAAGCCATGGATCACAGGGTTGAAAAAGAAGACAAGAGTTTCACCCTAACAGGATAACTCCAGAGTTTGAAAAGCTAGAATGAGTTATCTCGGCCGAACTACAGTGGTGATTTTATAGGGAAAACCGTCAAAATCTCGTTCGAAAAAGGAAGAGATTTTTGCCGGGTAGCGTGTCTCGTGCGAGACACCTTATCTCGCGCGAGATATCCCTACGGCAAAGCAACAACAGCTCTACTCAAACAAAGATCTAGCCCCGACTTGGCGAAGCAAGTCTCGAAAACCCGCGTGTACAATTCATCACATGCAATAAAACACCATATTCAGCTCAAAATTGCGGCTATCGGCCATTCCCATTTCCGAAAAGCACATGGAAAGTCGAGAAAGTTAATTAAACTAATTAGACCTAGGATTAGGTGCTAAGAAAAAACCATTATTTTGTGCTACCTACTTGTTCCTAACAAAAATTTAAAAGAAAAAATTGTCCGGGCCCACACGGCCACAATATGTACGATCATCAAATCATCAAATAAAGAGAGAAAGGGAGGGGATCACGCCATCAAGTCGCTCGAGCCGCCGACACCTCCGCCATCACCTCCACGGGGGCTACCATCCCTCCTTGACCTCTTGGCTCCGCAAGTAGGGGTCATCACCGAGGCCACTGTTGAGGCCGCCGAAGAAGCTTTCTGGAACAGCCTCTCGGACAGGTCCGACACCAAAGCCATCAACCCAGCCATCTTGGTCGCTCCACGGTTGTAATCGGCCGCGGATATGGTGACTCCGAAAATCAAAGAAAAGAAGATGCCCAGATGGAGTCGGACATATACACTTATATGCACGAACAGTACAAACAGAAACATACCGAAGAGACATCAGCCGGGAGGCGGTAACCCTCGGGAATCTGATCAGGAGACGGGATGTGCCCCATCATTGGCATGCTCCCCATCATATACGTGTAGCTCAAAGGGTCGTAGTCTGGGGCAAAAGGCAGAGAACCGGTAGCCTGAGAGGAAGTGCTAGGGGCTGAAGAACCCGGCGTGTAAGCGAGGCGGAGCCACGAGCATGTGATCGCCTATCCCCCACCAGGAGGGGACCCATCAACCGAGGCAGAAACTCCGCATAAGAAGCCCCGGGAATCACTCAAGCCGTCGCCGCATCACCCACCAAAAGACCTGCATAATCATCCTCTTGAATAGAGTGGGTGGGATACATCGACCTCGGCGGATCCGCCGGCACCCTGTATGATAGTCTACCCGCCATGCCGTGGGAAGACCCGCTCACCAAGGTACATGGTGTCCCTCCAAAGACGCCAAAGATCCTCTCGCATCCCGTAGCATCCCAAGCTCGATGCACCTCCAGCTCCAATAGGGTCCAAGGATATAGGCCCAACCTCTCATACTCGAAGGTATCTAACATGGCCCGCGCCTCCACCACCGTCAAGGTCCAATCCTGGTCCTCCTCCTCATCAACGGTCCGGTTCGGGTGGCTCCACCTCCTGATATCCGGAAACAAAGGGGCCCGGCTCTCCAACTCAAACTTGTACAGCCCAAGAACAAAGATAGCCCCATATCCGCACAAAGAAAAATGCATCAAATTCAGTATGAAACACGCAGAGCATACGTACGTAAAACAAAAATGTAATCAAAGAGCATACCTCCTGTGCATAAGAATACCCCGACAGAGAGTCCTTGGTATTCCTACATGCCTCATCCATGGCATGGTAGCAAGAGGCTAGCCCCGCCGAGCCCCAATCATAGCCGCTCACTTCATCCGCATCAACCAACAAGCGTAACAAAGAAAGACGGGCCGTAGAAGAATGGTTCGCAAAATAGTCTCGTAAAGGATATACCGAGGGCACCCTCACCAACCGATCAATACTCACATTCGGCTTCTCCGAGTAGTCCTCAATCTCGATGCCTGAGGGGTGTCAACTCAAGCAAAGATACCCCTTAACCTTGTTAGGGGGAAACCAATCAATCGCTCCACGCCGCTGGACTCGCAGCTTATAATTCGGAAACTTCGGCAGTGGGGATCGCCAATGAACTCTAACCCCGTGATAGCAAGAAAATCGCCGGAGTCATAGTCGCTTCCCGAAGCGCAAGTGAACGGTGTGGGTAGTGTCCCACCACCTCTCCCGAATAGCCTCGGAGAACTTGGGAGTCCGCCTTATTCCCCGGAGATTGTCAATGAAAGTCAACAAACCCGTTTGGGCCACCCTATCTCGGATGCCGTCAAGATCCTTGATCTTGTCCCACACCGCCTTAGCCATTTTCGACTTCCCGACGCTTCTTAATTGGCTTGTACGACTGCAAAACAGAGGAAAAACAGAGAGGCCAACATTAGAAATCATTCCAAATCAAGAAATCAATGAAATAGAAGAAATATTTCATTGGGGCATTTCATCGAACACTTGGCGTGCGTACAAGAAAAGCTTGCCCGAGGATGTCAATCATAATCCGAATCAACCTCTCCTACAATCCATGATGTGTAGGAGGCTCATACGCACACAATGCAACAACAAGCATCCGAAGGAATGCACAAAATTAAAGCATGCAAGGGGAACCTAGCTCTAAGCACAAACATGAACAAAAGGCCATTGATGAAATTTGAATTCAAGGGAAAGGGAATTCAAACTCAATGCAATACAAGAAACAAGAGGTGAAGATAGAATTCTTACCAAGCCCTCCCGGACAGCGGTAGAGATGTGGGCGTGCCTATCGAATGTGAGATCATCGCGGGGATAATCCTTCCCTAGTAAATAACTCCCCAAGATAGGATTCCTTTGTTCTTGAGCCATCGATTATGGAAGGAGGAGGGATTGAGAATGGATTAGGGGGAGAATCACCAATCAAATCCACGAGAAAATTGCAAAGAAAGCGACCTTGGCTTGAGCTAGGGAGGGAATTTTGGAAAAGATGTTTTCAAAATAAACAAGAGTTGCTGGTTATATGCCCCGACAGTAGATATCTCGCGCGGTATATCATATCTCGCGGCGAGATAAACCTTCTGGAAAAGGACAAAATTGTCCTCGACAATAAGCGTCTACGCAACGTCAAAGTTCAAAATTTTGACACATTTACCCTTGGAAATGATAAACTAGCAGGGAAACGTGGAAAAAAACCGGCACCGCAAGCACGGAACGAGCCAAACGTGACGCCCGCACAATCGCCCGGTACGGCACCAGTCGCCCGAGATCCGAGTGGTCCACAGATCAACTCAATCCACATGATTCAGAGCCTGCACAGTGGATCGTCATCAAAATGCTCGGTCCAACGCCCAAACAGTGGATCGTCATCGTGAAAAGCCCGGTCCAACGCCAGTGGATCGTCAAACCAAAGCCCGGTCCAACGCCCTGCATGGGTGGATCGTCAAACCAAAAGCCCGGCCCAACGCCCAAACAGTGGATCATCAGTCAAAGTCGAGAAAAGCCCGGTCCCAACGCCAAACAGGTGGATTGTCATAAAAAAGCCCGGTCCAATGCCCAGACAGTGTGGATCGTCGAACCAAAAGCCCGATTCAACGCCCAAACAGTGAATCGTCATCCCCAACAACAAAAAGCCCGATTCGGAGCCCGTAAAGGCGAATCGTCACAAAACCGACAGACTCGGAGGGCCGGACAGTAAGCCTTTGTGTTCTAACATAATTCCCACAGTTCGGAGCCCAGCAGTGAATCTTGAGACAGCAGGTATATTCGAATTGGGTCTTGATTTGATTCCTCGCATGAATTTACCTTTTCGAAAATAAAATCTCCGCGATTTTCAAATAATTTTCAAAATACCTAAAGCAGCCTTTTCGTGTTTTGGAGTCGAACTACGTTTTGGTCCGATTCTCCGATAGAGATACGTAGGCGGCCGTGCGGCACGACCATCCCGATGTTCGTAATGATGTCTTTTCTATCGACGACACTTCTTCTTTCATAAGACTCCGTCGCCGAGGGGCTCAGTAGACACCCCATTCCTCGAACACATCGGAACATACTTATACCACTCTAAGTCCCGCTTTGAGTCAAGAAGTAGAAATCCACCATTTCGTCATGTTTCGTTAAGTTTTGACTAACTACCGTTAGTTTGGGACTAAACCGCATACGAGATAACGAGGAAAGGACAAAGCGTCCACAGAGCAATATCTCGCCACGAGATGGCGTGTCTCGCGCGAGATATCCCCCTCTCAGATTGCGCATTTACGTTTCCCTCGTCGATTTCAACCTCTTTTCGAGATAAAACTTTATCTCTCCGGCCAACCAATGGGAGAAGAGGTCTAGAACCATCTGATAGGGTTTTAACTCTCCACTTCTTCATATCCAAACTCTATAAATACTTGGTGACTTCCAAGGTTCAGGAGGTCGAAGAATTTTCACAACACACACATTTTGTTGGTTTCTCTCCTTGAAAGAATCCTACAAAATCACCCTAAAAACTCACCTCATAGTTTGTTTGTCAACCTTGTTGATAAACAAGCATCAATCTCCAAACTAAGGACCGAGGCGAAGCTCTGTCCGTGTGAAGGGTCGACTCTAAACTTGAGTCGAAACTCTGCCCAAATCACCTCACGCAAGGTAATCCCTAAACTTCCTTCTAATTGATTGTTAGAGTGGTATAAGTCCATAGAATCTAGGATCGGCCTAGAGCCTCTCCAAATCATGGAGACGGTCTCGAAGCAATCGATTCTACATTCCGTTTGACCTCGTCAAATGGACCTTTATTTGTAGTATTTAGATTCGTTTTTTACTTCTTCTTTTAAAAACCTCTCTTTTCTTTAGCAAGACCGATCTCCGGATTGGGTGAAATGGATGCCTTCTAAACCTACCCATTTCATAACCTAAGCCCCGAACTCAAATCTCTTTCAAATGGTTTTTCTATGTTTCCAATCAAATAATATAGGTGGCGACTCATAAAAAATAAAAGGAATAAGAATTTCTTTCTCACAACGCTACAGCTACCTACGTATCCTTAAGAGGAATCAAGTCGGTCGTAGTTCGGGTCTTTCGACTATCTTCAGACGTCGACCCTAGAGTGACTATTTTAGGATGTCAACCTGGTAATGATTTCGGTTTGTTGAATCAGAGGATGATTGCAATTTATCGCTTTCCTCGTGTTTCGTGTTAAAACCGAAGTGATAGCATTTAGGTGCCTCAAGCCTTAATGATGGCGTTTTAGGTGTCTCGAACCTTGATGATGGCGTTTTAGGTGCCTCGAACCTTGATGATGGCGTTTTAGGTGCCTCGAACCTTGATGATGGCGTTTTAGGTGCCTCAGACCTTGATGATGGCATTTTAGGTGCCTCGGACCTTGATGATGGCGTTTTAGGTGCCTCGAACCTTGATGATGGCGTTTTAGGTGCCTCGAACCTTAATGATGGCGTTTTAGGTGCCTCGGACCTTGATGAAGGCATTTTAGGTGCCTCGAACCTTGATGATGGCGTTTTAGGTGCCTCGAACATTGATGATGGCATTTTAGGTGCCTCGAACCTTGATAATGGCGTTTTAGGTGCCTCGAACCTTGGTGATCTGGAGGTATCAACTTGTTTTGAAACGATTTCTTTCGATTGTTCGTATCCTTTCATTGGGGACAGACTCTGAGGGGATAGACAGTCCTTTGGTGGACTTCATTTGAAGGGATCGGTCTTACGTTTGCTGCCGGAGGTGGAAATGAGGAAAGAAACGGGATTCCGTTAGCTTTCGTCGGGGAAATCAGGCTTACATTTTACTGTCGGAGGTGGAAATGAGGAAAGAAATGGGATTCCGTTAGCTTTCGTCGGGGAAATCAGGCTTACGTTTTACTGTCGGAGGTGGAAATGAGGAAAGAAACGGGATTCCGTTAGCTTTCGTCGGGGAAATCGGGCTTACGTTTTACTGCCGGAGGTGGAAACGAGGAAAGAAACGGGATTCCGTTAGCTTTCGTCGGGGAAATCGGGCTTACGTTTTACTGCCGGGGAAAAGGATGACCATGTTGGTCAAGTGGCTGGACCTATGGTAGGCTACCTACGTATCCCGAATGGGAATCAAGCCTATACGTAGTTCGAAAGCTGCTGGGGATGGAAATGAGGAAAGAAACGGGCTTTCGTTAACTTTCGTCGGAGAAAACGGGCTTACGTTTTGCTGCTGTTAGTGAAAACGGGGAAAGGAATGGGATTCCGTTAACTTTCGTCGGAGAAAACGGGCTTACGTTTCATTGCCGTTAGGTTCTTTTGGAAGGGGGCTAACTTGGGTTATCTTTGGTTATCCTCAATTAAGTCCGGGGTCAAACTGCAAAGTTCTGGAATTTTAAAGGGCAAAATAGGGATTTTACCCCTCAATCCTGTCCGCGCAGACAGGAGCGAAGTGGAGACAAGTTTTAAAAAGGGCCACGGCCTTTTCTTCTTCTTCTTCTTCACCGCCTGTGCAGTGTACAAGAGAGAGAGAGAGAGACGAAATCGCCATTATTGGTCAAAAAGCTTCTAATTCCTTCGATTTTCTTCGATTTTTGAGTCATGGAACACGGGGAGGCTGCTATCCAAGGTCAAGGATGTGGTCTGATTGCGGAGAAGAGGCTAGAGCTCGTGAGGATGCGGAGGCATTATTCGCTTTCGCAATCGATTGCGGAGGAATCCTACCCAGATATGTGGCAGCATTGGTCCACTGATCCGGATCTTCGCACGGTATATCTTGAAACCATTTTTTATTCGGATTGTAAGAGATAGGATTTTATTTTTTTTTTTGAAAAAATTCGAAAAAACCCTTGTTCTTGCCATTGAAATTTGAATTTGATGATTTGCATGCTTTGTTGAGTATATGGGTAATTCAAATATGCATTTTGTTTGAAAAAAGAATGGGCGATTTGCCATTTTTGAAATATGAGGTGACGGAAATTTTGCCGAATCTGGGACGGACTTTTGCATGTGGGATTTTTGATGTTTTTATGAATGAGATAAATGCAAAAAAAAATATTCATGCATGCTATTTTGTGAAAATGGGATTTTATGTGAAAAATGGGACGGAGTTTTGTTTCTGTTGACTCCTTATGAATGTGAAAAATTGTTTATGTGTGCTATTTTATGAAAATAGGATTTTATGTGAAAAACGGGATGGAGTTTTGTTTCTGTTGACTTCTTATCATTGACATGTCCCTGTATGAATGTTTTAAATGGTGATTGCTGAAAATCTCGAGAGCTTTGTCTTTTGTGCAAGGAAAGTGGGGTTGAGTTTATTGTATGTCGTTATGCTGCCGATTGTTTATTGACATTTTGTTTTTTTTTTTTCAATTGCAGGGTGGTGATCGATTCGTGCAGGATCAGATGAATAAGTTGAAGACCCAGGGATCAGTCGAGGCTATGATTAGCCTGTGGGACCGGCTTCCGATCTTGGGTAGAGGGGCGATGATGAGTCCGAGGCAGATTGTTATTGAAACGGTGTTGTATGAGTTTGTTGAGTGTTTGCGGGGGTTGGTGAAGTTGCCAAAGAGCAAGGGCTTGACTTTTGCCTTGGCGAAGCATTGGTGGGACGTGACCCATACCTTCCACTTCTTTTGGGGCGAGGCTACAGTTACGCCTTCCGACTATGCTGCTATCACGGGTTTGTCCTTTAAGGGACGTAGCATTGAGTGGCGGGATGGCTATAGTGACCGGGATTTGCAGGATGTTCTAGGTTTTGTCCCCAGTCCCAAGAAGGGGATGGGGATGGAGTATGCAGTGATCCACGGGAAGATCGTGGAGAGCATGGCGAGGTATGAGGCTGGTGATGAGAGGATAGCTGCTGAGCAGATTGCTAGGTCTTTTTTGTGGTTCACCTTTTCGAGTACATTGTTTGGACATGCCGAGGGGACGGCTGTGTTTGCTTTGCTGAGGACGTTGGCCCGATGTGGAGAGAGGCTGGAGAGGTGGCACAGGGGAGGCCGGGCTAGCGAGCTTTATTTTGCTACGGGACAGTGCAGCCAGGAAGGCTGTGAGCTCCCTTACGTGCTTCGAGTTCCCGCTGGAGGTATAAGCTCCTGCCTTTTCTTTTCCTTTTACACGTATTGTTTCTTTTCCGAACTTGACTGATGTATTCTTTTCCTTTCGCAGGTATGGGCTCTGGAGTTCTTCCGCGTCAAGATGTGGCGGCAGCCGGCGGAGCACATTGGGGCGTATCTGGCTATGCTCTCCTGGACTAGGCAGGCTTGGGAGAAGAGGGGTGCTCGGGGCCGCACGACCCTCAAGTATAAGGAGTGTCGGCCCCTTATGAGAGCGGAGACGGATGAGGGGATTCAGTTCTACCCCTGGGGTCATTTTGACGTGGAGCAGCTGAAGGGCGCAGAGAGATGGACAGTAGAGAGGAGGATCTTGAGGGGGTTGTCTTGTGACGTTTATTACTTGGGGGATAGGGTGATGCGCCATCATGGCGACGGCGCGCCTTTGATGACACCTATGGAGCCTCCTACTGATATGTTGAGTCCGACTGATGGCTCGGAGACTTGGGCTTAATACCGGGGCGGCCAGCATTTTTCTGGGTTTGTGACGGATGAGGAGTATTCGATGTTTGTGTTGAGGAGGCTGAGGATGCCCCAGGTGCTTGAGAGAGAGGGGATTCTGGTTGTGCGGTACCCTCGGTTGGATTTTTCATATGTCCAGGATGGGGTCAGATTGAGAGGGCACATTCCTATCCCTGAGAGGGCTCCCCGAGCCTTCCGGCCTCGTCCGGATATGAGGGTACGTCTTGTTATTTCTTCTATCTCTTCTTTTTTATCGCTTCAACCACTTCTAATGCCTTTGTTTCTGTACAGTTCCCGGCCACGATTGTCGAGAAGCTGATGCGGCAGGTGATTGGGGCCAAGAAGTTCATTAGGCGGCTCGTCACCCGTGGGATCGCTCGGGGCAGAGAGAGATGAGCACAGTCGGTGCCGGTAGAGCGAGAGCCCTCCCCTACTCCTTCCGAGCCTTCCACAGATACCCCCATATCTCCTTTCATGGATTCCAGCAGGGAGCTGCCTCCAAATCACGTTATCCTCGAGGATTTGCATGGACCGGGGCACGTTTGGAACCAGGGTGGATCATCTTCCCAGGGCCAGGGATCCGACGCTTTTACGTTCGGGTATGACTTCTTCGCGGATCTCGTCCTGCCCTATCATGGTGTACCGACTGGTCCAGACGAGCCTCTTTCTGGAGATGAGGATAACGATCCCGAGCCTGAGATGTTTATGACTGCAGAGGAGATGGGCTCGAGTCACAAGAGGGACCGGGGGAAGGCGATAGCCTCTGACGATTCTGATTAGTGACTTGTTTGTTTGGACAGATACAATTTATGTTTCATGCACATTTTTTTTTTGGAATGTAATAATCTAGGACTATTGTCACTTACTTTTCTTTTTATTTCTTTTTCTTTTATTTATTTATTTATTATGCATGTGAATGTTGCATGAGCCCGGTTTTGTGGCAAGGGTGTGAATATTTGGTATATGGACTGTTTTGGACAGGTTTTGTGCAGGTTTCAAGCGGCTGAGATGAAATATTTCTCCGCGGTGCAGCAGTAAAAACTGCTGCAGATTTTTTTCTGATGGTGACATTCTTGTTCGCGCGGATGGGGGTGAGGGCCTCATTTTCGTCCATGCGGATGGGACTGAAGTCTGACACTGGCATTTAATTTTTGCTTTGGATCTGGTTTTCCCCTCTTTTAATTCAAACACCCCTTCCAACTGCCTCCTTCAGCTTGCAAATTCGGGGAGGAAGAGAGAAAAAGCCATGGAAAAGTTCATGAAAAATCCTTCAAAATTGTCCCAAGAATCCCAAATGTCTTTCTTCAACAAGTTCAAGGAGTGGTCCCGGGAGATCATGCACGAGAGGAGGTCATTTTTTGAAGAGAGGTACAAGGTAAAATGCTTGTGGTCTCTCAAGAAATTGGTTTCGGATTATGATCTTTTGAGGGCCTCTGCTTCATTTTGGGATACTAGGAGACATGTCTTTTGCTTTTCTTACAATGAGGTGGTCCCGACTGTTGAAGAATTCCGAGCTTTGCTTGGTGGTCCCGAAGTGGAAGACATTGCGATCCCTTTGCCCGGAGGAGCTTCCTTTGTTGATAGGTTGTGCAACCTTCTTCATCTTTCTCCGGAGGAAGCACAAGGTATGATCCGTGGTCCTGATAATTTTGACATTTTCGGTCTTCCTGATAGGTTTAGGGGTTTAGGCTTGGTTGATGATGCATATTGGGATGCTTTTGCACTCTGCATGTTTGGGACTTTGTTTATGGTTTACTCCTTTGGGATTTGTCACCGGGCTTTGCTGGATGTGGTTGTCCACTGCCGTTTGGGCCGGGACGTTGTGCCCTTTATCTTGGGAGAGACCATTCATGCTCTCTACCAATTGGCTACCGGGAGGCGGTATATGCACGGGGGCAGCCCATTTCTGTTGACCATGTGGCTGATGGAGCGTTTGGGGGTCCTTCGCGAAACTTCTGATGCGGTTAAGCCTTGAACATTTGCCAGGAGGGGGGTTATTGTGGATCTTGATTATCAGGGCTCATGGGAGTACTGGATGGCTTGTCGTCGTACTGCGGATATCAGGTGGTTTGTGCCGCATTGGCGGGTAGAGACTCGGAGAGTGCTTCAGGACGGGTCTCATGTGGTCATGCTTCCGGGGCTTTCTCAGTCCACTTTTTATATTCTGGCTCTGGTACGGAGGCAGTTCGGCTTGGAGCAGACACCTTTGGAGGGCTTTGAGGACATAGCTACCAGGGTGGTGGCTTCTGCTTCGATGGATGATCCTTCAGTGTTCTCGTTCCTTTCCCGAGCATGGAGGTATGACGTCTTTCCTACCAGGGTTATCCTCAGGCATCCAGGGCACGTGTTTCTGACCACCTGGTACTTGGATTGGTACGAGACACATTTGGGGGAGACACAGGTGGCTATTTTGAGGAGGCGTGAGGCCATTGTTGGTTTGGAAGACACGACGGTTTTAGAGATGAGGAGAGCCGAGGCGAGGGCCAATCCTCATGATAAGAGCGGGGATGTTGTGACGGACTATGAGGCTTATGTCAAGAGACAGGAGGGGAGGATTCCCATGTTACCGGCTCGAGTACAGGAGATGAGAGATGAGGCTAGGGCTACTAAGGCCTTGGCGGACGCTGGCTTGACGGATCCCGCCCCTATACCAGAGCTTGGCAGGAGGAGGACTGACATTTTTCCTGTGCAGAGGAAGAAGACCCGAAAAGGAGGAAAGAAGAGAGGAGACGCTAGTACAAGTGGCTTGGAGTGACCTTGAGGTCTCTGAGGATCCCCTGCTTGTCATAGCAGGCACATTAGATTATTAGGTATTTTAGTTTCTTTAGCAGGTTGTAAGTCGTAGGAGTAAACCGAGCTTAGACTCATCAAAAAGCTTTTAACTGTAATGAATATGTGAATTGCTTTAGAGTTTTTCAAAACGCCTTCATGGCTTGATCAATGTGTTGATGACAAAGTATGATTTTTATTTGTGTTTTAGACCGAACCGTTTTCGGCTGCCTACGTTTCCCTTGGACCAAAGGGCTCAGGTCTCCGTAGTTCGACTCGGTTAATTGTTTTTTTTATGTGCAGCCCTGTCTTTTGCCTAGACTGCCCTTTTTGGGTTTTCAGCCTAGCTGGGCATTATTCTTTTTGCACTAAGATTTTTTTTTATATATATATTTTTTTTTGTGGTGCAACCCTGTCTTTTGCCTAGACTGCCCTTTTTGGGTTTTTAGTCTAGCTGGGCATTACTCTTTTTGCACTAAGATTTTTTTATATATATATATATATTTTTTTTTTGTGAAACCCTGTCTTTTACCTAGGCCGCCCTTTCGAGTTTTTCAACCTAATTGGGTATTACTCTTTTAGCACATTTTTTTATATATATATATATATTTTTTTTTGTGGTGCAACCCTGTCTTTTGCCTAGACTGCCTTTTCGGGTTTTTCAACCTAGTTGGGTATTACTCTTTTAGCACTTTTTTTAGGCGATGTCTCGGTGTTTTATGCGTAGTATCTGCGCAGCTTGTCGCCATTTACTGGGTGTACAAAAGGGTTTCCGTCGAGGTCTGCAAGTTGCATGGCTCCTCCGGAGAAGATTTTCTGAACAACGTATGGTCCGACCCAGACAGGCTCCCATTTGCCAAGCGGGTTGATGCGGACTGGGGGCTTTTCTTTCAAAACTAGGTCACCTTCCCTGATGTCCCGGTGCTTTACTTTCTTATCGAAGGCTCTGGCTATCCTTCCTTGGTAAGCTCGGATATGTTCCATGGCTCTTAATCGGCGTTCATCTAGCAGGGCCAATTCATCATGGCGACTCTGGAGCCATTCGACCTCGTTGATCTGACTTTCTAACAGCACACGGAGTGAGGGGATCTCTAGCTCGACTGGGAGCACGTCTTCCATTCCGTAGGTGAGAGGAAATGGTGTTTCCCCGGTTGCCGTTCTGACGGATGTTCTGTATCCCCAGAGAGCAAGGTGAAGTTTGTCAGGCCAATCTCTGCTTCGGACAGCCATTTTTCGAATGATGTTTTCCAAGGTCTTGTTTTAGTCGTTTCCCGACGGCTCCCGCGTTAGTTTGGGGCCTATAGGGAGATGACTTGTGACGGGTGATTCTGAATTCCGCTAACAGCCTGTCGCATTCCCCCTCAAAGTGGAGTCCATTATCTGAGATGATTTCGGCTGGCAACCCGTATCTACATATGATGTTATCTTTGATGAAGAGGGCTACTTTCTTTGAGTTGAGGACTTTGTAGGATTTGGCTTCGACCTATTTGGTGAAATAGTCCACTGCTACCAGGACGAATTCGTGGCCGTTGCTGCCTGATGGTGTGATTTTGCCTATGACATCAATTCCCCAAGTGACGAAAGGCCAAGGGGTTGTCATGCAATAGAGCTCGTGAGGAGGCAAGTGGTTGAGGTTCGAGTACCGCTGGCATTTGTCGCAGCTTCTGACGAACTGGATGCAGTCAGTTTCTATGGAGATCCAAAAGTACCCCATTCTCAATATAATTTGCATTAAAGCCCGAGCGTTCATGTGGGGACCACAGGTACCACCATGTATTTCTTTCATGAGTTCAGTGGCCTCTTATTTGCTGATACACCGCAGGAGGGGGCCTTGATAGTGCTTCTTGTACAGCATATTTCCCAAAAGAACATAGTGGGAGGCGAGTCGCTTCAGGGCTGAGAGGCTTTTCACTTTGATTCCCTCTTTATATTCCCCATCTTCATTTTTGAAAGAGGCTTCACCGTTCTTTAAGTATTGATAAATCTGGGTATACCAGGGATCATTGGCCAGTTCAGGTATTTCAACGAGAGAGGCTATGGTAGGCTTAGTCGCACACCTACTAAATTAAACCGGGACTCGGCCACAAGAATGTAGCAACGGTAAGTCCAGGGTCGAACCACTGAAGAACGGTATTGTAAATGATCAAGTCACACACAATTTGGGGGGGTTTTGTTTGTTGAATGATTAATATACTAAGACGGGAATTAAATTCTAAGTTATAAATGATAATGTAAAAGAACACTTTGGACAAGCAAAAGTGAAAACATGGGAAAAAAGGGAGTAAACTGAAATTACAAAGTTAAGGGGCTAAATTGAAAATATGGGAAAAGGAGGGACCAAATGGGTTTTTGAAAGTTTAGGGGCCAAAGTGCAGTTAAATGGAAGAGGGAGGGCTGCAGCTGAAAAACAAGCTGGTTCATTGGGACATTTGGTCGAACAGCTTGTGGGCAGGAGCACTGGCCGGCTGATGTGGGTAGTGGCCGAGGCAGGTGGCCGATAAACAGGGCCAAGGCTGGCCGAGGCAGGCGCAGGTGGCCGAGGCAATGGGCTGGGCTGGGCTGAGGTGCTGGGGCGGTTGGAGCTAGCGCCTGGAGTGGCCGAGGCAAAGTGTGGCCTGGCCGAAGAAACAGGGCATTGGCCTAGGCAGGATGGGGCGTGGCCGAAGGATTTGGGGTGGGCGCCTGGGAAGATATGGGGCGGCTGCATCAAGGGCCGTAACTTGGCCGAGGTTTTGTGCATGTGGGGCGGCCGCATGGAATTTGTGAGGCAGGCGCCTCAAAGGCCAATCCATCCTTCATTTCGTCTCGAAATTACTTTCTTTTTTTTTTTTTTTCAAAGGCACAAGATTTTTTATTTTTTTTTTCAAAGGCACAAGATTTTTTATTTTTTTTCATAGACCTCTAATTTTTTTATTTTTTATATTTTTTTTCACTTTTTTTTTTTTTTTAAAAAAAGAAAAACTACTATCTAGAATGAAAAATGGTACCTCATTAGTGCACACTCCATCCCGTTTGAGCTCTAATTATCTGCATAAATCCCTTAGTCTTTTTGTTCATCGTGCTCAAACCTCCATACTTCTCTGTCTCCATCGGACCACTAGCCATTGTCACTTCTTCCTCACCTCCAAATGCATGCTTTCGGTGCTCAGGAAGATTCTTCACCTTTCTTGGTCCATGTTTTACCGCCGGTATTTTCAATCCATTTTTTACATCATCAATCTCACTACAAATCTTGGACACATCCTCTACCTTCGGCTCAACTACACCCATGAAACATAAACCATGAACAACCTTAGGGTCTTTATTGGAGTCAAAAATGTTGAACTCCATTAAATCCCCATCAAACTCCATAGTCAAAGATCCGTTGGAAACATCCAACTTAGTATGAGCCGTAGACATAAATGGCCTCCCCAACAGAATGGGAGCCTTAGATCTGTATCCATATCTAGTACATAAAAATCCGCGGGAAAAATAAATTTACCAACCCGAACAAGCACATCCTCAATCTTCCCCTTAGGGTAGGCATTGGATCTATCCGTCAACTGAATTATTACCCTCGTATCATGTAGAGGTCCCAACTTAAGATTTTCAAACAATGCATAAGGCATGACATTGATTGAAGCACCCAAGTCAAGCATGGCCATATGCTCAGAATCATCACCCAAAGACACAGGAATAACAAACATACCCGGATCACTGCACTTCTTGGGCATCTTTTTATGATAGACCGCAGACACATGCTCTTTCATCTTCACTTTTTTCTGACTTCTCTCCTTCTGATGCCTCTTCAATTTACACAACTCCTTCAAGAATTTAGCATATCTCGGGACAGTCTGCAATAGGTCTAAAAATGGGATGTTTACCTCAAGCCTCTTGAAAGTATCATATATAGCCTTGTCCGGCTCCGGCTTCCGATGTTCTTTCAAGGCCTCAGGAAATGGAACATCCGGTTCAAAAACTGTAGGCTCTGGTGTAGCTTTCTTTTCCTCCTCTGGGGTCTTCTCCTCAGGCACAACCTGCTCAACCTCACCACTGGCTCCTCGGTACAACTTCCTTCCCAGCTTCCTTACCACCGCGCAAAGCCATGGCACATGCACTCTACAAAGGGTTCGGTTCGATGCGTGATGGCATCTTTCCCGAATTCCGAGCCTCCAACCTACCCACAAAGCATTCCGCACCGCCCCATCTCGTCTCTCCGGACCACCGATACTCGTACGCCTCCTCTCGTGATACCGCTCGAAGATTGCCGATACTGCATCGGTCCTCTCGCTGATACTCGCTGAAGATCGGGCTGATAAGGTGCTCATACTTCGAGCCAATGCGGAAACATATCTTACGTAGACTGTCCCTGCTATTGCGGCATTCTGCGGTGGTTTGTCCAAATGGTGGTCTATAAGCGTTGAACCGATTACCACAGTGCACGTCGCTGCCGACCATACTGTGAAGCTGATCTCATCGATTAGTGGGATATCAACGACTGTAGTGGACCCATCAATAATTGTCTCATCATCCCCTTAAGGTCCTCAACATCTGTCTCAAGCTTATTTTTCACACCACTACAAGAATTCGCAGCACTAACCTGTCTGAAACTCGACCTCCTGCCATGTGTCTGAGTGCTCTTAGCCAACTCATCTATAATCTCCTTAGCCTCCTCAGTCGTCTTATTGAGTATACTGCCCCCACAACAAGAATCCACCAACTGCTTATCCATGACTGTCAACCCTCCATAGAAATATACTATCAACTGATCGTCATCAAATCCATGATATGGGCAACTTCTGCACAACTTATGGAACCTGTTATAATAATCATATAACGTCTCATCTACCTTCTGCTCCATGTTGCTAATGTCTCGCTTCATCACATTGATCTGATCTGGAGGAAAGAACTCATCAAGAAACACCTCTGTCATCTGCTGCCATGTGGTAATGCTGTTAGGCGGCAGATGGTAATACCATGCACTAGCATCATCTTTCAGAGTGAAAGAAAATGCTCTAAGGGGGAGATGCTCAATCGGAAGTGTCAGTTGGCTTCATGCTCGACAAATCTCGCACAACCGGGATACATGTTGATTCGGGTTCTCACCGGGCATCCCAAGTAAAGTGTGGTAACCGGCTCAACAAACCCAGCCTTCAACTCAAATGTAACCCCCAGTGGCGAGTGGGGAACTGAACTGCAAGAGGTTGCTCGCTCCAATTCGGGGCAGTTTTCTGCCTCAATGTCTGATTTGCCATCTGTTTACTAATTCAAGACTTCCAAGCAGATTGTCAGTAGAACAGGTGTGGACCTTACAAGGTTCCACACTAAAAACAATTAACAAAATTAAAAATAACTAAAAAGAAAATAAAATTAACTAAACTAAACCAACAAAAGAAAATTAAATACTAAGAAAATAAAAAGAAAAAGAACAAGAATTAAAATAAGAACGTAAACAATTACACCGTTCCCCAGCAACGGCGCCAAAATTTGGTAGGCTTAGTCGCACACCTACTAAATTAAACCGGGACTCGGCCACAAGAATGTAGCAACGGTAAGTCCAGGGTCGAACCACTGAAGAACGGTATTGTAAACGATCAAGTCACACACAATTTGGGGGGTTTTGTTTGTTGAATGATTAATATACTAAGACGGGAATTAAATTCTATGTTATAAATGATAATGTAAAAGAACACTTTGGACAAGCAAAAGTGAAAACATGGGAAAAAAAGGGAGTAAACTGAAATTACAAAGTTAAGGGGCTAAATTGAAAATATGGGAAAAGGAGGGACCAAATGGGTTTTGGAAAGTTTAGGGGCCAAAGTGCAGTTAAATGGAAGAGGGAGGGCTGCAGCTGAAAAACAAGCTGGTTCATTGGGACATTTGGTCGAACAGCTTGTGGGCAGGAGCACTGGCCGGCTGATGTGGGTAGTGGCCGAGGCAGGTGGCCGATAAACAGGGCCAAGGCTGGCCGAGGCAGGCGCGGGTGGCCGAGGCAATGGGCTGGGCTGGGCTGAGGTGCTGGGGCGGTTGGAGCTAGCGCCTGGAGTGGCCGAGGCAAAGTGTGGCCTGGCCGAAGAAACAGGGCATTGGCCTAGGCAGGATGGGGCGTGGCCGAAGGATTTGGGGCGGGCGCCTCGGAAGATATGGGACGGCCACATCAAGGGCCGTAACTTGGCCGAGGTTTTGTGCATGTGGGGCGGCCGCATGGAATTTGTGAGGCAGGCGCCTCAAAGGCCAATCCATCCTTCGTTTCGTCTCGAAATTACTTTCTTTTTTTTTTTTTCAAAGGCACAAGAATTTTTATTTTTTTTTTCAAAGGCACAAGATTTTTTATTTTTTTCATAGGCCTCTAATTTTTTATTTTTTATTTTTTTTTCACATTTTTTTTAAAAAAAAAAGAAAAACTACTATCTAGAATGAAAAATGGTACCTCATTAGTGCACACTCCATCCCGTTTGAGCTCTAATTATCTGCATAAATCCCTTAGTCTTTTTGTTCATCGTGCTCAAACCTCCATACTTCTCTGTCTCCATCAGACCACTAGCCATTGTCACTTCTTCCTCACCTCCAAATGCATGCTTTCGGTGCTCAGGAAGATTCTTCACCTTTCTTGGTCCATGTTTTACCGCCGGTATTTTCAATCCATTTTTTACATCATCAATCTCACTACAAATCTTGGACACATCCTCTACCTTCGGCTCAACTACACCCATGAAACATAAACCATGAACAACCTTAGGGTCTTTATTGGAGTCAAAAATGTTGAACTCCATTAAATCCCCATCAAACTCCATAGTCAAAGATCCGTTGGAAACATCCAACTTAGTATGAGCCGTAGACATAAATGGCCTCCCCAACAGAATGGGAGCCTTAGATCTGTATCCATATCTAGTACATAAAAATCCGCGGGAAAAATAAATTTACCAACCCGAACAAGCACATCCTCAATCTTCCCCTTAGGGTAGGCATTGGATCTATCTGCCAACTGAATTATTACCCTCGTATCCTGTAGAGGTCCCAACTTAAGATTTTCAAACAATGCATAAGGCATGACATTGATTGAAGCACCCAAGTCAAGCATGGCCATATGCTCAGAATCATCACCCAAAGACACAGGAATAACAAACATACCCGGATCACTGCACTTCTTGGGCATCTTTTTATGATAGACCGCAGACACATGCTCTTTGAAATAAGCACAAGCAAAATTGCAATTAGGGAAGAATAATAAAAAGAAGTCAAACCTCAGTTGATATTCAAGACGGTTCAAAAGTTACAAATCCAAAGCAATAGGTTTTAAGCTTCCATGGATGTTCTTGAGCTTTCTCTAGGAAAATTAAAAACTAGATGATAACCCTAAAAAATTGTTCTAAAGGAGTCTTTATACTTCCCTCCCCAACTAAACCTAAACTAATAATAATAATAAGAAAAAGGAAAAAGGAAAAAGGAAAAAGAAAATAAAATAAATCCAATTACTTCCTCCTGCCTCGGTCAACTGATATTACTTCGGTCAAAGGGCTCCCCTTGGTCAACGTGGCAAATGCTCAGTATTTGAGTTTTGGAAGTTTTAGTTTCCTAAAACTCCTATTTCCACTTTGGTGACTGAACTCTCTTGTTCTGCATTTTGGTCCCAGAAACTTCGCTGCTTTGCAGTTTGGTCCCTGCACTTCTGATAAACTTCGAGGAACCCCATAAAATTACAAAAATATGTCTCAAAAATACCAATCCAACATCTACTCAAAATTACATCAAAACTAATCTAATTTACATTAAAATAAGGATAAAATGTCTAGAAAATTAGGGAATTACATATAGTGAAATCTGCCACATCTGGCTAGTGTTGCCAGAGCATCTGTAAACCTGTTGCGATCTCTGGGCAAGTAATGAAAGCTGATTTCCTTGAATTGTGTCACTAGCTCTTCCATATAAGTGTGATATTTCTGTAGACCCGGGTCCACGGTCTTCCATTTGTTAGAGACCTGGTTGATGATGAGGGCAGAGTCACCATACACTTCCAACTCTTTGATATTTCTTTCAAGAGCGGCCTCCAACCCGGCTATGCAAGCTTCATATTCGGCGGCGTTGTTGGTAACCTCGAAGTTCAACTTTATTGCTATGGGGGTATGCTCGTCAGTAGGATCGACCAAAAGCATTCCTATTCCATTTCCCCTTTTGTTTGACGCCCCGTCAAAGAAGAGCTGCCAACGATTTTCTCCTTCTAGAGCAAAGATTCCGTCATCAGGGAATTGGGGTTCAGGTCCTCGGGACTCATCACTTGGGAAGTCGGCCAACTGTTCCGCCATTATTCGCCCTTTCACGGATTTTCTCGTCACGTAAGTGATGTCGTATTCAGCCACGAAGAATGACCACTTTGCCAACCTCATGGAGATGGAAGGCTTGTCGAACAAATATTTGATGGGGTCCAACTTCGAAACCAGATGTATCGGGTGAGACTGCATGTAGTGCTTCAACTTTCCCACTACCCAGACCAGGCCTGCGCAAGTCTTTTCACAAGCAGAGTAATTGAGTTCACTCCCTTGAAGCTTTCTGCTCACGAAGTAGATGGCGTTTTCAACCTTGGAATCTTTCTTCTCTTGAGCTAACATAACCCATATTGTTGTATCCGTGACAGTTAGATATAGCAATAGTGGCTTTTGCTGATGTGGTGGGCAAATGATCGGGGGATTTAAAAGGTACGCCTTGATCTTTTCAAAAGCGAACTGGCATTCTGGAGTCCATTCCGTGTAAGCACTTTTCTCATCAACTTAAAGATCAGCTCGCAGATCGAGGTCAGCTGATTTACAAAATGGCTTATGTATTGCAGTCTTCCCGTGAAGGATTTTACTTCTGTCAGCGTTCGAGGTGGTTTCATTTCGACTATGGCCTTGATTTTCTGGGGGTCTACTTCAATTCCCCGTTCCGTCACCATATATCCTAGCACCTTGCCTCGTCTTACACCGAAGGTGCATTTGGCTGGATTCAGTCTCATGCTGTGGTCTCGGAGGCGGCCGAAGAATTTTCTCAGATCAACGAAGTGTTGGCCATCGGATCCTTTGGAATGTATTATCATATCATCCACATAGACTTCAATTTCTTTGTGGATCATGTCATGAAACAAGGCTGTAGCTGCCCTCTGGTAAGTAGCCCCGGCGTTCTTTAGTCCGAACGGCATAACCGTGTAGCAGTACGTGCCCCAAGGGGTTGTGAAGGCTGTCTTGGCTTGGTCTTCCTCTGCCATTTTGATCTGGTTGTAGCCGGCAAAACCGTCAACAAAGGATTTAACCTCATAATTGGCCGTGGTATCCACCAGCATGTCAATATTTGGTAGGGGGAAATCGTCTTTTGGACTAGCCTTGTTCAGATCTCTGAAGTCCACACAGCATCGGATTTTCCCGTTGGCCTTGGTCACCGTCACTATGTTGGAAAGCCATGTCGGATATTCAATGACCCTGATGAATCCTGCTCTGAGCATCTTTTCTATCTCCTCTTTCACCTGCAGAGACCATTCGGGCTTAATTCTTCTCAGCTTCTGCTTTACTGGCTTGACTTCCGGGTCGAGCGGTATCCGGTGTTCAACTATGGAGGGGTCGAGGCCAGGCATATCCTTATAGGACCATGCAAACACATCCACGAATTCTCTCAGCAGCTCTATCAGAGTGTCCTTTTCGATTCCTTCGAAGAAACTACCAATCTGCGTCTCTTTAGGCTCTTCCGCAGTTCCCAGATTCACACATGTCAAAATCTCTTCGGCAGCTTGGGCTCGATTTTCCTCTTTCCGAACAACCTGCTTAAAGATTTCTTTAATATACTGTTCATTTAATGTTTCTGCTTCTTTATCTAGTGAATCATTATTAACTATTTTTAAGTTATTAGTTAATTTATCATTAGTTAAAGTGGCAATCAGGGGATACTCAGAAAGGTCCATCATTTCATTAAGAACAAAGGGGAATACAGCATTTGCGACAACTTCGTAGTCTTCAGGCGTAAGGCCATCGGACGACTCTAGAGACTCGAACTCAACAATGAGAGACTCGGAGGACTTTACATAGGTTGACACAAGGGGACGGGGGACCAATCCAAGCTTGGTGATCATTTCCTCCTTGGTTGCGGACGGACCCGAGAGAGTTTCCCAATTCTTCAGTGGCATTGCTGTCAGTGGCCTCATGACTCGGGAATTGCATTGTTTCTGTCCTCCTCCCTCAATCATTGCTACCATCTCCTTCACTGAATCAAAGTCGATCAGGTCGGGCACCTGGACCTCCTCTCCGAATAATTGCTGCATAACAGGACCATCCCAGTCATCTGAAGGGAATTCCGCGGCTTTAGCTTTCGGCACTGTCAGCTCAAACTCAGCTTTTGGGCCTCCCTGGGCAATCGGGATCACGGTAGCAAGTTTCTCGAACTGCTCTACTAGGCTTGGCACGCCTTTGAAAGTATACTCGCTTTCCATGGTGGTGGTAGCCCCAGGTATCTTGGGTAGATCTAGAAACATTCTACGGACCGGATTAGCTTTGGTTCCCTGAACTTGCTGAGGTTATCCTGTAGCTTCAACCATCCCTCTGTAGGAGTGGGCCTTTTGACTGTGGCATTATCCTGCTGCGTAGCACCCTTTACGATGTAGTCAGCCAGATTAGGACTGAAAGGGAGGGATTTAGGACCATTGACTGGGACCCCCCTCGTGGCAGCTTCTCCCCTTTTTTGAGCAATTTCCTTTTCTTTCGCAGTATCCACCGAGGTTGGTTCATATCCCAGGCCGTGGCGAGTTTTCTGTTCTTTCACCTCAATGACTTTGTGAGTTCCTTGTTGATGCTTCCCCAGACCTAGGCCAGGCAGGTAGCTCATCTTTCTCATCATCTTCAAGACTGGAGGGATTTTGTCCCGAGTGACTGTCAGATCCACATTACAAACTTGGGCTTTAGGAGGCTCGACTGTGAAACCTGTTAGCATGAGGCCTTCCTCATCATGTTTGATCTCCAGAATAGGTATTCCACCCGTATCAGTGCCCTCCAAAGTGACTAGGTCCCCATAAATGGTCGTTAGATCCCCATCTGAGACGAACTTTACACACTGATGGAGGCTCGAAGCGACCCCCTTGACTTGGTGCAGCCAGGGTCTTCCCAAGAGAGCGTTGAAGGTAATTGGGATATCAATGACCTGGAATTCCACGGGTATCATTTTCTTGCCAAACCAGAGGTCCAAAGTGGCAACTCCAAGTACTGTGCGAGACGTTGAATCATACGCTTTGACTGTGAGGGAGGAAGGCTTCAGATCTGTAGACTTGATGTTGAGCAGACTCATGATCTTGGTCGGGAGGATATTCATTCCGAACCCATTATCAACTAAAAACCGAGGGAGGCATCGTTCATCTAACTGGACTGTGATGAAGAGAGGCTCGTTATGATCGGCTCCGAACTGAGGAAGATCAAGGTCTGTGAAGGTGATTATGTTCCCGTAGTGGATGTTCCCAATCAATTGCACTACGTCATCAGGGGTAGCATCAATAGGGACCAGTGTGCGGGCCAGGCTTTCTTCCAATTTTAGCTTGTGAGGATAAGATGAGGTAAGTAAGGACCACAGTGAGATGTTGGCCTGAGTCTGTTTCAACTGAGTGAGCACGGGATCCTCCTTCTCGGGGTCAGGAGTTTCAGCTGTCTTGGCATAGGGGTTACGGTTCTCCCCAGGTGCTTGATCTGCTGCCTTCTTATCTGCCTTGGGGTTCCCCTGGTAGATCTGCCCGGATCTGGTCAACAGGTTAACTTCCTCATCTGTTGCTTCTTTGCTAGATTTCTTCAATGCTGCCAAGGTCAATGGAGGAGCTTGTTTGGCAACTGGCCACTGATTCTGACGGAGCTTAGCAATGGTGAGAGGCTGAGCTTGGGGATTTTGAGCTTTACTGGTTCCTATCTGGGCAGCCTTCCGGACTGCTTCCCAAGTCACGGGCTTCTGAACTTGGGATTGAGGCGCTGTTCCTTGGATGGCCCACAGAGCTAGGGCATCTTCCGATTCGTCCTCATAATCATAGCATGCCTTGCCCATAGTTATCATACAACAGGAGCTGCTACTCACAGGGCTCGGTGGCTTTTCCTTTTCATCTCCAGTATAGTGCAGTAAATCTGGCTCCTTTTTGTAATACTCGGCGCTAGAGATGATTATGGCGTTCTGTGTGGGAGGTGCATCGGGTATCATGCCAGTGTCCAGGACCTCTCTCAGAGCTAAAATGCATTCGGGAAAAGTGATTTCTTCTTGGGTAATCCTGACAAGGATTGTTACTTTGCCTCTGGGCGGGTTTGATCTGACCATGGTTACTTTCTCATTGGGGAGGATAGGAGTCAGTCTCCCTTTTTCTAACAGATTTTCAACTATCTGCTTGGATCGGATGTTCGAGAATCCTTTCCCCAAAGCATGGTAGGCAGTGTTGAATTCTATGACGTCTACATATTCAGCCCCAGGAAAATTCATAGCTTTCATGTCTTCGGTTTCGTGGTCATCTTCCGAAGTTTCTTCAATCTTTCGACTGTCAGTCTCCATCTCATCATACATCTTTTTCCTTTCGCCTTTGCAAACAAGGCAACCACAAGTGAAGGACAGACAATGCTCCCTTCCGCAGTTTGACGTAGCGGCTCGGTATATCTGAGTCCAAATGAGAAGCACCCGGGGTCCGCTGTCGGGTGCGGGAGCAATTAAGAAAGCGTCATGCGGGTCCATGGGTATGAAGGCAACTAGGGAGACATTTAGATCCATAACCCTCTTCAGTGATTCCATGCACTCGATGTGTTCGAGCGGCTCGGCAGTGACCCTTACGGTTGTGATGCCATCAGTTCTAGGGGAGGAAGAAAAAGAGCCAATGACGTTTACGAATTCATCGTCCGCCGGTTGCTGGAAACCTCCCTTTTCGACCAGTGCTTCAATGAAATTTCTCCATTCGCCCACTAGGTTCTTATAGGGAACATTGTGCTCTAGGATTTTGGACCTGTATTGTTCTTCAAGTGGGCTTTGTTGCTCTTCATCCCCTGAAGTATCCGGGCATTGACCACAAGTGCATCTTACGAGGAACACTTCGTGGGGGCCCATTTTCATTGGTATCTGATCTGCATTTTCTGGCGGCCCTTCATCATCACTGGCTGACAACCACCCGTTGTGCCCGGCACCCATGAGGTCATTTCCGACATGATCATTCCAGACTGATTCTGGATCTTGGGCCTCAGTTGACTCCTTGCTT
This sequence comes from Adenophora triphylla var. japonica, assembly GCA_022495995.1. Lineage (NCBI taxonomy): Eukaryota > Viridiplantae > Streptophyta > Magnoliopsida > Asterales > Campanulaceae > Adenophora > Adenophora triphylla. Next base: position 60,142 of record JAFEMH010006743.1, on the reverse strand, counting down.
TCGTCGTCATCATCGTCATCACTATCGTCGGAATCGTCATCCCATACTGTCTGAACCTCGGCTAGGAGAGAACGCCGATCAAATCCGTTAGGGGAAGATGGATGGGTGCAACCGCAGAAGTTGTCATAGGCTCCCAATGCTGGAAGCGGCAACTGTGACTCAGCTTTTCCTCCCAGGAACTGCGGGGGAAGAGTGAGAGGGGGTGGCGCGTATTTGACTCTGGGCAGGATATGGAAACAATCCTCCTCTTTTGAATTCTCATCTTCACTGTCCTCGGAATCGTACTCGGCTTCTCCCAGAATCAACTTGCAGAAGTGTATTAACTCCAGGTGTTCTTTGGCCTCTTTGCTGATAAGCCCCAACACAGGCGCCTGCCTAAAGCTTTCTTGTTCAATCCTCCTTGAATGCTCTAACCATCTCGTGTAAATGGTTTTCTCATGATTTGACCTGAACAGCCCCAGTTTTTTGGTGTCAGCTATCCATTCCTCCGAGAAGTAGCGAGCTTCATATTCTTGCAAGAAGCTTCTAACATGGGACCAAGGAGGATTGGTTTGTTCATCATCCTCAAGGCTGAGAGGGAATCCGAATTCAGGATCCTCGACAAGGTTGGTCATGGGTATTTGGAGATCAGTTTCCACATCTTCCTGGGCATGTGAAGGTTCTCCGATTTCGATCATGTTTACTTGGTTATGGTTTTTTGAAAAGGATTTTTGACTGTATTAGGCCCCTCGGGGCCTTCCAACTTTCCTTGCTCTATCAAACCTTGGATTGCCTTTTTTAGAGTATAGCAATTATCTGTCAGATGTCCGTGGGATTGATGAAAAGCGCAATACTCAGAGGTATCCACGGGAACATTCGGATTCCTGGGTTGGAAGTTCTCCAAAGGCCACAGTAAACCTTCTTTCACCAATCCTCTTAAGATGTCATTCAGAGGCATTCCAAAACTTTCGAGGTTTATGAACCGAGGTTTGGGCTCAGATGGTTTCCTAGAAGCAAAAGAAGTTGCATTATTACATTCTTGCCCCGCATAATTGATCACCACTTTACCCTTAGCAGGGGCAGGAGCAGTGTTGGAGGGAGGAGCCCTGTATCTATAGGCAGGTGCAGCAGCCTGCTGTTGATTATAAGACTTTTCAAACTTAGCCGCGGAGTTAACCATAGCACGTAAGTCCGGGTAAGGGAAGTTGCTAAGGGAAGTTTTCAAATGCGGTTTTAGGCATGACTGGAAAATATCCAACTGTTCCTCTTCAGAAGGAGGAATGGCCTCTCACTAAGTTTCAAATTCCAGCGCTTGTAAAAATCTCCGACATTCTCGTCAGGACGCTGCACTGTTGTCTGCAAATCAACTCTATTTGTTTCCCATTCCAGATTAGCCTTGGAAAACTAAAGCTTACGTTGCTTTCGAGGAGATAGAGGTAGCTAAAGTTGGAAAATTAAAGCTTACATCGCTTTCGAGGAGATAGAGGTAGCTAAAGTTGGAAAAACAAAAGCTAACATCGCTATCGAGGAGATAGAGGTAGCTAAAGTTGGAAAACTAAAGCTTACATTGCTATCGAGGAGATAGAGGTAGCTAAAGTTGGAAAACTAAAGCTTACGTCGCTATCGAGGAGATAGAGGTAGCTAAAGTTGGAAATTAAAGCTTACGTCGCTATCGAGGAGATAGAGATAGCTAAAGTTGGAAAACAAAAGCTTACATCGCTATCGAGGAAATAGAGGTAGCTAAAGTCAGAAAACTAAAGCTTATGTCGCTATCGAGGAGATAGAGGTAGCTAAAGTTGGAAAACTAAAGCTTACGTCACTATCGAGAAGATAGAGGTAGCTAAAGTTGGAAAAACTAAAGCTTACGTTGCTATCGAGGAGATAGAGGTAGCTAAAGTTGGAAAACTGAAGCTTACGTCGCTATCGATGAGATAGAGGTAGCTAAAGTTGGAAAAACTAAAGCTTACGTCGCTATTGAGACGATAGAGGTAGCTAAAGTTGGAAAACTAAAGCTTATGTCGCTATCTAGGAAATAGAGGTAGCTAAAGTTGGAAAAACTAAAGCTTACGTCGCTATTTAGGAGATAGAGGTAGCTAAAGTTAAAAAACTAAAGCTTACGTTGCTATCGAGGAGATAGAGGTAGATAAAGTTGGAAAACTAAAGCTTACGTCACTATCGAGGAGATAGAGGTAGCTAAAATTTGAAAACTAAAGCTTATGTCGCTATCGAGGAGATAGAGATAGCTAAAGTTCGAAAAACTAAAGCTTACGTCATTATCAAGGAGATAAAGGTAGCTAAAGTTGGAAAAACTAAAGCTTACGTCGCTATTGAGGAGATAGAGATAGCTAAAGTTGAAAAACTAAAGCTTAAGTCGCAATCAAGGAGATAGAGGTAGCTAAGGTTGGAAAATCTAAAGCTTACGTCGCTATTTAGGAGATTGAGGTAGCTAAAGTTAAAAAACTAAAGCTTACGTCGCTATCGAGGAGATAGAGGAAGATAAAGTTGGAAAACTAAAGCTTACGTCACTATCGAGGAGATAGAGGTAGCTAAAATTTGAAAACTAAAGATTACGTCGCTATCGAGGAGAGAGAGGTAGCTAAAGTTGGAAAAACTAAAGCTTACATCACTATCAAGGAGATAGAGGTATCTAAAGTTGGAAAACTAAAGCTTACGTTGCTATCGAGGAGATAGAGGTAGCTAAAGTTGGAAAACTAAAGCTTACGTCGCTATCGTGGAGACAGAGGTAGCTAAAGTTGGAAAACTAAAGCTTACGTTGCTATCGAGGGGACAGAGATAGCTAAAATTGGAAAACTAAAGCTTATGTCGCTATCGAGGAGATAGAGGTAGATAAAGTTGGAAAACTAAAGCTTATGTCGCTATCGAGGAGATAGAGGTAGCTAAAGTTGGAAAACTAAAGCTTACGTCACTATCGAGGAGATAGAGGTAGCTAAAGTTGGAAAACTAAAGATTACGTCGCTATCGTGGAGATAGAGGTAGCTAAAGTTGGAAAACTAAAGCTTACGTCGCTATCGTGGAGATAGAGGTAGCTAAAGTTGGAAAATTAAAGCTTACGTCGCTATCGAGGAGATAGAGGTAGCTAAAGTTGAAAAACCTAAAGCTTACGTCGCTATCGAGGAGATAGAGGTAGGTAAAGTTGGAAAAATTAAAGCTTACGTCGCTATCGAGGAGTTAGAGGTAGCTAAAGTTAGATAATTAAAGCTTACATCACTATCGAGGAGATAGAGATAGCTAAAGTTGGAAAACTAAATCTTACATCGCTATCGAGGAGATAGAGGTAGCTAAAGTTGGAAACTAAGGCTTACGCTGCTATCGAGGAGATAGAGGTAGCTAAAGTTGGAAAACTAAAGCTTACGTCGCTAACGAGGAGATAGAGTTAGCTAAATTTGGAAAACTAAAGCTTACATCGCTATCGAGGAGATAGAGGTAGCTAAAGTTGGAAAAACTAAAGCTTACGTCACTATCAAGGAGATAAAGGTAGCTAAAGTTGGAAAAAGTAAAGCTTACGTCGCTATTGAGGAGATAGAGGTAGCTAAAGTTGGAAAACTAAAGCTTACGACACTATCGAGGAGATAGAGGTAGCTAAAGTTGGAAAACTAAATCTTACATTGCTATCGAGGAGATAGAGGTAGCTGGAAAACTAAAGCTTACGTCGCTATCTAGGAGATAGAGGTAGCTAAAGATGGAAAAACTAAAGCTTACGTCGCTATTTAGGAGATAGAGGTAGCTAAAGTTAAAAAACTAAAGCTTACGTCGCTATCGAGGAGATAGAGGTAGATAAAGTTGGAAAACTAAAGCTTACGTCACTATCGAGGAGATAGAGGTAGCTAAAATTTGAAAACTAAAGCTTATGTCGCTATCGAGGAGATAGAGATAGCTAGAGTTGGAAAAACTAAAGCTTACGTCACTATCAAGGAGATAAAGGTAGCTAAAGTTAGAAAAACTAAAGCTTACGTCGCTATTGAGGAGATAGAGGTAGCTAAAGTTGGAAAACTAAAGCTTAAGTCGCTATCGAGGAGATAGAGGTAGCTAAAGTTGGAAAAACTAAAGCTTACGTCGCTATTTAGGAGATTGAGGTAGCTAAAGTTAAAAAACTAAAGCTTACGTCGCTATCGAGGAGATAGAGGTAGATAAAGTTGGAAAACTAAAGCTTACGTCACTATCGAGGAGATAGAGGTAGCTAAAATTTGAAAACTAAATATTACGTTGCTATCGTGGAGATAGAGGTAGCTAAAGTTGGAAAAACTAAAGCTTACATCACTATCAAGGAGATAGAGGTATCTAAAGTTGGAAAACTAAAGCTTACGTTGCTATCAAGGATATAGAGGTAGCTAAAGTTGGAAAACTAAAGCTTACGTCGCTATCGTGGAGACAGAGGTATCTAAAGTTGGAAAACTAAAGCTTACGTTGTTATCGAGGGGACAGAGGTAGCTAAAATTGGAAAACTAAAGCTTATGTCGCTATCGAGGAGATAGAGATAGCTAAAGTTGGAAAACTAAAGCTTATGTCGCTATCGATGAGATAGAGGTAGCTAAAGTTGGGAAAACTAAAGCTTGTGTCGCTATCGAGGAGATAGAGGTAGCTAAAGTTGGAAAATTAAAGATTACGTCGCTATCGTGGAGATAGAGGTAGCTAAAGTTGGAAAACTAAATCTTACGTCGCTATCGTGGATATAGAGGTAGCTAAAGTTGGAAAATTAAAGCTTACATCGCTATCGAGGAGATAGAGGTAGCTAAAGTTGAAAAACCTAAAGCTTACGTCGCTATCGAGGAGATAGAGGTAGGTAAAGTTGGAAAAATTAAAGCTTACGTCGCTATCGAGGAGTTAGAGGTAGCTAAAGTTGGAAAACGAAAGCTTACATCACTATCGAGGAGATAGAGGTAGCTAAAGTTGGAAAACTAAATCTTACATCGCTATCGAGGAGATAGAGGTAGCTAAAGTTGGAAAACTAAGGCTTACGTCGCTATCGAGGAGATAGAGGTAGCTAAAGTTGGAAAACTAAAGCTTACGTCGCTAACGAGGAGATAGAGTTAGCTAAATTTGGAAAACTAAAGCTTACATCGCTATCGAGGAGATAGAGGTAGCTAAAGTTGGAAAAACTAAAGCTTACGTCACTATCAAGGAGATAAAGGTAGCTAAAGTTTGAAAAAGTAAAGCTTACGTCGCTATTAAGGAGATAAAGGTAGCTAAAGTTGGAAAACTAAAGCTTACGACACTATCGAGGAGATAGAGGTAGCTAAAGTTGGAAAACTAAATCTTACATTGCTATCGAGGAGATAGAGGTAGCTAAAGTTGGAAAACTAAGGCTTACATCGCTATCGAGGAGATAGAGGTAGCAAAAGTTGGAAAACTAAATCTTACGTTGCTAACGAGGAGATAGAGGTAGCTAAATTTGGAAAACTAAAGCTTACGTCGCTATCGAGGAGATAGAGGTAGCTAAAGTTGGAAAAACTAAAGCTTATGTCACTATCAAGGACATAAAGGTAGCTAAAGTTGGAAAAACTAAAGCTTACATCGCTATTGAGGAGATGAGGTAGCTAAAGTAGGAAAACTAAAGCTTACGTCGCTATCTAGGAGATAGAGGTAGCTAAAGTTAGAAACACTAAAGCTTACGTCGCTATTTAGGAGATAGAGGTAGCTAAAGTTAAAAAACTAAAGCTTACGTCGCTATCGAGGAGATAGAGGTAGATAAAGTTGGAAAACTAAAACTTACGTCACTATCGAGGAGATAGAGGTAGCTAAAATTTGAAAACTAAAGCTTATGTCGCTGTCGAGGAGATAGAGATAGCTAAAGTTGGAAAAACTAAAGCTTACGTCACTATCAAGGAGATAAAGGTAGCTAAAGTTGGAAAAACTAAAGCTTACGTCCCTATTGAAGAGATAGAGGTAGCTAAAGTTGGAAAACTAAAGCTTAAGTCGCTATCGAGGAGATAGAGGTAGCTAAAGTTGGAAAAACTAAAGCTTACGTCGCTATTTAGGAGATTGAGGTAGCTAAAGTTAAAAAACTAAAGCTTACGTCACTATTAAGGAGATAAAGGTAGCTAAAGTTGGAAAAACTAAAGCTTACGTCGCTATTAAGGAGATAGAGGTAGCTAAAGTTGGAAAACTAAAGCTTACATCACTATTGAGGAGATAGAGGTAGCTAAAGTTGGAAAACTAAAGCTTAAGTCGCTATCGAGGAGATAGAGGTAGCTAAAGTTGGAAAACTAAGGCTTACATCGCTATCGAGGAGATAGAGGTAGCTAAAGTTGGAAAACTAAGGCTTACGTTGCTAACGAGGAGATAGAGGTAGCTAAATTTGGAAAACTAAAGCTTACGTCGCTATCGAGGAGATAGAGGTAGCTAAAGTTGGAAAAACTAAAGCTTACGTCGCTATCGAGGAGATAGAGGAAGATAAAGTTGGAAAACTAAAGCTTATGTCACTATCGAGGAGATAGAGGTAGCTAAAGTTGGAAAACTAAAGCTTAAGTCGCTATCGAGGAGATAGAGGTAGCTAAAGTTGGAAAAACTAAAGCTTACGTCGCTATTTAGGAGATTGAGGTAGATAAAGTTAAAAAACTAAAGCTTACGTCACTATCAAGGAGATAAAGGTAGCTAAAGTTGGAAAAACTAAAGTTTACGTCGCTATTGAGGAGATAGAGGTAGCTAAAGTTGGAAAACTAAAGCTTACGTCACTATCGAGGAGATAGAGGTAGCTAAAGTTGGAAAACTAAATCTTACATCGCTATCGAGGAGATAGAGGTAGCTAAAGTTGGAAAACTAAGGCTTACATCGCTATCGAGGAGATAGAGGTAGCTAAAGTTGGAAAACTAAGGCTTACGTTGCTAACGAGGAGATAGAGGTAGCTAAATTTGGAAAACTAAAGCTTACGTCGCTATCGAGGAGATAGAGGTAGCTAAAGTTGGAAAAACTAAAGCTTATGTCACTATCAAGGAGATAAAGGTAGCTAAAGTTGGAAAAACTAAAGCTTACGTCGCTATTGAGGAGATAGAGGTAGCTAAAGTTGGAAAACTAAAGCTTACGTCGCTATCTAGGAGATAGAGGTAGCTAAAGTTGGAAAAACTAAAGCTTATGTCGCTATTTAGGAGATAGAGGTAGCTAAAGTTAAAAAACTAAAGCTTACGTCGCTATCGAGGAGATAGAGGTAGATAAAGTTGGAAAACTAAAGCTTACGTCACTATCGAGGAGATAGAGGTAGCTAAAATTTGAAAACTAAAGCTTATGTCGCTATCGAGGAGATAGAGATAGCTAGAGTTGGAAAAACTAAAGCTTACGTCACTATCAACGAGATAAAGGTAGCTAAAGTTAGAAAAACTAAAGCTTACGTCGCTATTGAGGAGATAGAGGTAGCTAAAGTTGGAAAACTAAAGCTTAAGTCGCTATCGAGGAGATAGAGGTAGCTAAAGTTGGAAAAACTAAAGCTTACGTCGCTATTTAGGAGATTGAGGTAGCTAAAGTTAAAAAACTAAAGCTTACGTCGCTATCGAGGAGATAGAGGTAGATAAAGTTGGAAAACTAAAGCTTACGTCACTATCGAGGAGATAGAGGTAGCTAAAATTTGAAAACTAAAGATTACGTCGCTATCGTGGAAATAGAGGTAGCTAAAGTTGGAAAAACTAAAGCTTACATCACTATTAAGGAGATAGAGGTATCTAAAGTTGGAAAACTAAAGCATACGTTGCTATCGAGGATATAGAGGTAGCTAAAGTTGGAAAACTAAAGCTTACGTCGCTATCGTGGAGACAGAGGTAGCTAAAGTTGGAAAACTAAAGCTTACGTTGTTATCGAGGGGACAGAGGTAGCTAAAATTGGAAAACTAAAGCTTATGTCGCTATCGAGGAGATAGAGGTAGCTAAAGTTGGAAAACTAAAGCTTATGTCGCTATTGATGAGATAGAGGTAGCTAAAGTTGGGAAAACTAAAGCTTGCGTCACTATCGAGGAGATAGAGGTAGCTAAAGTTTGAAAATTAAAGATTACGTCGCTATTGTGGAGATAGAGCTAGCTAAAGTTGGAAAACTAAAGCTTACGTCGCTATCGTGGAGATAGAGGTAGCTAAAGTGGAAAATTAAAGCTTACGTTGCTATCGAGGAGATAGAGGTAGCTAAAGTTGAAAAACCTAAAGCTTACGTCGCTATCGAGGAGATAAAGGTAGATAAAGTTGGAAAAATTAAAGCTTACGTCGCTATCGAGGAGTTAGAGGTAGCTAAAGTTGGAAAATTAAAGCTTACATCACTATCGAGGAGATAGAGGTAGCTAAAGTTGGAAAACTAAATCTTACATCGCTATCGAGGAGATAGAGGTAGCTAAAGTTGGAAAACTAAGGCTTACGTCGCTATCGAGGAGATAGAGGTAGCTAAAGTTGGAAAACTAAAGCTTACGTCGCTAACGAGGAGATAGAGTTAGCTAAATTTGGAAAACTAAAGCTTACATCGCTATCGAGGAGATAGAGGTAGCTAAAGTTGGAAAAACTAAAGCTTACGTCACTATCAAGGAGATAAAGGTAGCTAAAGTTGGAAAAACTAAAGCTTACGTCGCTATTTAGGAGATTGAGGTAGCTAAAGTTAAAAAACTAAAGCTTACGTCGCTATCGAGGAGATAGAGGTAGATAAAGTTGGAAAACTAAAGCTTACGTCACTATCGAGGAGATAGAGGTAGCTAAAATTTGAAAACTAAATATTACGTTGCTATCAGGGAGATAGAGGTAGCTAAAGTTGGAAAAACTAAAGCTTACATCACTATCAAGGAGATAGAGGTATCTAAAGTTGGAAAACTAAAGCTTACGTTGCTATCGAGGATATAGAGGTAGCTAAAGTTGGAAAACTAAAGCTTACGTCGCTATCGTGGAGACAGAAGTAGCTAAAGTTGGAAAACTAAAGCTTACGTTGTTATCGAGGGGACAGAGGTAGCTAAAATTGGAAAACTAAAGCTTATGTCGCTATCGAGGAGATAGAGGTAGCAAAAGTTGGAAAACTAAAGCTTATGTCGCTATCGATGAGATAGAGGTAGCTAAAGTTGGGAAAACTAAAGCTTGCATCACTATCGAGGAGATAGAGGTAGCTAAAGTTGGAAAATTAAAGATTACGTCGCTATCGTGGAGATAGAGGTAGCTAAAGTTGGAAAACTAAAGCTTACGTCGCTATCGTGGATATAGAGGTAGCTAAAGTTGGAAAATTAAAGCTTACATCGCTATCGAGGAGATAGAGGTAGCTAAAGTTGAAAAACCTAAAGCTTATGTCGCTATCGAGGAGATAGAGGTAGGTAAAGTTGGAAAAATTAAAGCTTACGTCGCTATCGAGGAGTTAGAGGTAGCTAAAGTTGGAAAACTAAAGCTTACATCACTATCGAGGAGATAGAGGTAGCTAAAGTTGGAAAACTAAATCTTACATCGCTATCGAGGAGATAGAGGTAGCTAAAGTTGGAAAACTAAGGCTTACGTCGCTATCGAGGAGATAGAGGTAGCTAAAGTTGGAAAACTAAAGCTTACGTCGCTAACGAGGAGATAGAGTTAGCTAAATTTGGAAAACTAAAGCTTACATCGCTATCGAGGAGATAGAGGTAGCTAAAGTTGGAAAAACTAAAGCTTACGTCACTATCAAGGAGATAAAGGTAGCTAAAGTTGGAAAAAGTAAAGCTTACGTCGCTATTGAGGAGATAGAGGTAGCTAAAGTTGGAAAACTAAAGCTTACGACACTATCGAGGAGATAGAGGTAGCTAAAGTTGGAAAACTAAATCTTACATTGCTATCGAGGAGATAGAGGTAGCTAAAGTTGGAAAACTAAGGCTTACATCGCTATCGAGGAGATAGAGGTAGCAAAAGTTGGAAAACTAAAGCTTACGTTGCTAACGAGGAGATAGAGGTAGCTAAATTTGGAAAACTAAAGCTTACGTCGCTATCGAGGAGATAGAGGTAGCTAAAGTTTGAAAAACTAAAGCTTATGTCACTATCAAGGACATAAAGGTAGCTAAAGTTGGAAAAACTAAAGCTTACGTCGCTATTGAGGAGATGAGGTAGCTAAAGTAGGAAAACTAAAGCTTACGTCGCTATCTAGGAGATAGAGGTAGCTAAAGTTAGAAAAACTAAAGCTTACGTCGCTATTTAGGAGATAGAGGTAGCTAAAGTTAAAAAACTAAAGCTTACGTCGCTATCGAGGAGATAGAGGTAGATAAAGTTGGAAAACTAAAACTTACGTCACTATCGAGGAGATAGAGGTAGCTAAAATTTGAAAACTAAAGCTTATGTCACTGTCGAGGAGATAGAGATAGCTAAAGTTGGAAAAACTAAAGCTTACGTCACTATCAAGGAGATAAAGGTAGCTAAAGTTGGAAAAACTAAAGCTTACGTCCCTATTGAAGAGATAGAGGTAGCTAAAGTTGGAAAACTAAAGCTTAAGTCGCTATCGAGGAGATAGAGGTAGCTAAAGTTGGAAAAACTAAAGCTTACATCGCTATTTAGGAGATTGAGGTAGCTAAAGTTAAAAAACTAAAGCTTACGTCACTATTAAGGAGATAAAGGTAGCTAAAGTTGGAAAAACTAAAGCTTACGTCGCTATTAAGGAGATAGAGGTAGCTAAAGTTGGAAAACTAAAGCTTACATCACTATTGAGGAGATAGAGGTAGCTAAAGTTGGAAAACTAAAGCTTAAGTCGCTATCGAGGAGATAGAGGTAGCTAAAGTTGGAAAAACTAAAGCTTACGTCGCTATTTAGGAGATTGAGGTAGATAAAGTTAAAAAACTAAAGCTTACGTCACTATCAAAGAGATAAATGTAGCTAAAGTTGGAAAAACTAAAGCTTACGTCGCTATTGAGGAGATAGAGGTAGCTAAAGTTGGAAAACTAAAGCTTACGTCACTATCGAGGAGATAGAGGTAGCTAAAGTTGGAAAACTAAATCTTACATCGCTATCGAGGAGATAGAGGTAGCTAAAGTTGGAAAACTAGGTCTTACATCGCTATCGAGGAGATAGAGGTAGCTAAAGTTGGAAACTAAGGCTTACGTTGCTAACGAGGAGATAGAGGTAGCTAAATTTGGAAAACTAAAGCTTACGTCGCTATCGAGGAGATAGAGGTAGCTAAAGTTGGAAAAACTAAAGCTTATGTCACTATCAAGGATATAAAGGTAGCTAAAGTTGGAAAATTAAAGCTTACATCACTATTGAGGAGATAGAGGTAGCTAAAGTTGGAAAACTAAAGCTTAAGTCGCTATCGAGGAGATAGAGGTAGCTAAAGTTGGAAAAACTAAAGCTTACGTCGCTATTTAGGAGATTGAGGTAGATAAAGTTAAAAAACTAAAGCTTACGTCACTATCAAGGAGATAAAGGTAGCTAAAGTTGGAAAAACTAAAGTTTACGTCGCTATTGAGGAGATAGAGGTAGCTAAAGTTGGAAAACTAAAGCTTACGTCACTATCGAGGAGATAGAGGTAGCTAAAGTTGGAAAACTAAATCTTACATCGCTATCGAGGAGATAGAGGTAGCTAAAGTTGGAAAACTAAGGCTTACATCGCTATCGAGGAGATAGAGGTAGCTAAAGTTGGAAAACTAAGGCTTACGTTGCTAACGAGGAGATAGAGGTAGCTAAATTTGGAAAACTAAAGCTTACGTCGCTATCGAGGAGATAGAGGTAGCTAAAGTTGGAAAAACTAAAGCTTATGTCACTATCAAGGATATAAAGGTAGCTAAAGTTGGAAAAACTAAAGCTTACGTCGCTATTGAGGAGATAGAGGTAGCTAAAGGTGGAAAACTAAAGCTTACGTCGCTATCTAGGAGATAGAGGTAGCTAAAGTTGGAAAAACTAAAGCTTATGTCGCTATTTAGGAGATAGAGGTAGCTAAAGTTAAAAAACTAAATCTTACGTCGCTATCGAGGAGATAGAGGTAGATAAAGTTGGAAAACTAAAGCTTACGTCACTATCGAGGAGATAGAGGTAGCTAAAATTTGAAAACTAAAGTTTATGTCGCTATCGAGGAGATAGAGATAGCTAGAGTTGGAAAAACTAAAGCTTACGTCACTATCAACGAGATAAAGGTAGCTAAAGTTAGAAAAACTAAAGCTTACGTCGCTATTGAGGAGATAGAGGTAGATAAAGTTGGAAAACTAAAGCTTAAGTCGCTATCGAGGAGATAGAGGTAGCTAAAGTTGGAAAAACTAAAGCTTACGTCGCTATTTAGGAGATTGAGGTAGCTAAAGTTAAAAAACTAAAGCTTACGTCCCTATCGAGGAGATAGAGGTAGATAAAGTTGGAAAACTAAAGCTTACGTCACTATCGAGGAGATAGAGGTAGCTAAAATTTGAAAACTAAAGATTACGTCGCTATCGTGGAAATAGAGGTAGCTAAAGTTGGAAAAACTAAAGCTTACATCACTATTAAGGAGATAGAGGTATCTAAAGTTGGAAAACTAAAGCATACGTTGCTATCGAGGATATAGAGGTAGCTAAAGTTGGAAAACTAAAGCTTACGTCGCTATCGTGGAGACAGAGGTAGCTAAAGTTGGAAAACTAAAGCTTACGTTGTTATCGAGGGGACAGAGGTAGCTAAAATTGGAAAACTAAAGCTTATGTCGCTATCGAGGAGATAGAGGTAGCTAAAGTTGGAAAACTAAAGCTTATGTCGCTATTGATGAGATAGAGGTAGCTAAAGTTGGGAAAACTAAAGCTTGCGTCACTATCGAGGAGATAGAGGTAGCTAAAGTTGGAAAATTAAAGATTACGTCGCTATTGTGGAGATAGAGCTAGCTAAAGTTGGAAAACTAAAGCTTACGTCGCTATCGTGGAGATAGAGGTAGCTAAAGTGGAAAATTAAAGCTTACGTTGCTATCGAGGAGATAGAGGTAGCTAAAGTTGAAAAACCTAAAGCTTACGTCGCTATCGAGGAGATAAAGGTAGATAAAGTTGGAAAAATTAAAGCTTACGTCGCTATCGAGGAGTTAGAGGTAGCTAAAGTTGGAAAATTAAAGCTTACATCACTATCGAGGAGATAGAGGTAGCTAAAGTTGGAAAACTAAATCTTACATCGCTATCGAGGAGATAGAGGTAGCTAAAGTTGGAAAACTAAGGCTTACGTCGCTATCGAGGAGATAGAGGTAGCTAAAGTTGGAAAACTAAAGCTTACGTCGCTAACGAGGAGATAGAGTTAGCTAAATTTGGAAAACTAAAGCTTACATCGCTATCGAGGAGATAGAGGTAGCTAAAGTTGGAAAAACTAAAGCTTACGTCACTATCAAGGAGATAAAGGTAGCTAAAGTTGGAAAAAGTAAAACTTACGTCGCTATTGAGGAGATAGAGGTAGCTAAAGTTGGAAAACTAAAGCTTACGTCACTATCGAGGAGATAGAGGTAGCTAAAGTTGGAAAACTAAATCTTACATCGCTATCGAGGAGATAAAGGTAGCTAAAGTTGGAAAACTAAGGCTTACGTCGCTATCGAGGAGATAGAGGTAGCAAAAGTTGGAAAACTAAAGCTTACGTTGCTAACGAGGAGATAGATGTAGCTAAATTTGGAAAACTAAAGCTTACGTCGCTATCGAGGAGATAGAGGTAGCTAAAGTTGGAAAAACTAAAGCTTATGTCACTATCAAGGAGATAAAGGTAGCTAAAGTTGGAAAAACTAAAGCTTACGTCGCTATTGAGGAGATGAGGTAGCTAAAGTTTGAAAACTAAAGCTTACGTCGCTATCTAGGAGATAGAGGTAGCTAAAGTTGGAAAAACTAAAGCTTACTTCGCTATTTAGGAGATAGAGGTAGCTAAAGTTAAAAAACTAAAGCTTACGTCGCTATCGAGGAGATAGAGGTAGGTAAAGTTGGAAAACTAAAGCTTACGTCACTATCGAGGAGATAGAGGTAGCTAAAATTTGAAAACTAAAGCTTATGTCGCTATCGAGGAGATAGAGATAGCTAAAGTTGGAAAAACTAAAGCTTACGTCGCTATCAAGGAGATAAAGGTAGCTAAAGTTGGAAAAACTAAAGCTTACGTCGCTATTGAGGAGATAGAGGTAGCTAAAGTTGGAAAACTAAAGCTTAAGTTGCTATCGATGAGATAGAGGTAGCTAAAGTTGGAAAAACTAAAGCTTACGTCGCTATTTAGGAGATTGAGGTAGCTAAAGTTAAAAAACTAAAGCTTACGTCACTATCAAGGAGATAAAGGTACCTAAAGTTGAAAAAACTAAAGCTTACTTCGCTATTGAGGAGATAGAGGTAGCTAAAGTTGGAAAACTAAAGCTTACGTCACTATCGAGGAGATAGAGGTAGCTAAAGTTGGAAAACTAAATCTTACATCGCTATCGAGGAGATAGAGGTAGCTAAAGTTGGAAAACTAAGGCTTACATCGCTATCGAGGAGATAGAGGTAGCTAAAGTTCGAAAACTAAGGCTTACGTTGCTAACGAGGAGATAGAGGTAGCTAAATTTGGAAAACTAAAGCTTACGTCGCTATCGAGGAGATAGAGGTAGCTAAAGTTGGAAAAACTAAAGCTTATGTCACTATCAAGGAGATAAAGGTAGCTAAAGTTGGAAAAACTAAAGCTTACGTCGCTATTGAGGAGATAGAGGTAGCTAAAGTTGGAAAACTAAAGCTTACGTCACTATCTAGGAGATAGAGGTAGCTAAAGTTGAAAAACTAAAGCTTACGTCGCTATTTAGGAGATAGAGGTAGCTAAAGTTAAAAAACTAAAGCTTACGTCGCTATCGAGGAGATAGAGGTAGATAAAGTTGGAAAACTAAAGCTTACGTCACTATCGAGGAGATAGAGGTAGCTAAAATTTGAAAACTAAAGCTTATATCGCTATCGAGGAGATAGAGATAGCTAGAGTTGGAAAAACTAAAGCTTACGTCACTATCAAGGAGATAAAGGTAGCTAAAGTTAGAAAAACTAAAGCTTACGTTGCTATTGAGGAGATAGAGGTAGCAAAAGTTGGAAAACTAAAGCTTACGTCGCTATCGAGGAGATAGAGGTAGCTAAAGTTGGAAAAACTAAAGCTTACGTCGCTATTTAGGAGATTGAGGTAGCTAAAGTTAAAAAACTAAAGCTTACGTCGCTATCGAGGAGATAGAGGTAGATAAAGTTGGAAAACTAAAGCTTACGTCACTATCGAGGAGATAGAGGTAGCTAAAATTTGAAAACTAAAGATTACGTCGCTATCGTGGAGATAGAGGTAGCTAAAGTTGGAAAAACTAAAGCTTACATCACTATCAAGGAGATAGAGGTATCTAAAGTTGGAAAACTAAAGCTTACGTTGCTATCGAGGATATAGAGGTAGCTAAAGTTGGAAAACTAAAGCTTACGTCACTATCGAGGAGACAGAGGTAGCTAAAGTTGGAAAACTAAAGCTTACGTTGTTATCGAGGGGACAGAGGTAGCTAAAATTGGAAAACTAAAGCTTATGTCGCTATAGAGGAGATAGAGGTAGCTAAAGTTGGAAAACTAAAGCTTATGTCGCTATCGATGAGATAGAGGTAGCTAAAGTTGGGAAAACTAAAGCTTAAGTCGCTATCGATGAGATAGAGGTAGCTAAAGTTGGAAAATTAAAGATTACGTCGCTATCGTGGAGATAGAGGTAGCTAAAGTTGGAAAACTAAAGCTTACGTCGCTATCGTGGAGATAGAGGTAGCTAAAGTTGGAAAATTAAAGCTTATGTCGCTATCGAGGAGATAGAGGTAGCTAAAGTTGAAAAACCTAAAGCTTACGTCGCTATCAAGGAGATAGAGGTAGGTAAAGTTGGAAAAATTAAAGCTTACGTCGCTATCGAGGAGTTAGAGGTAGCTAAAGTTGGAAAACTAAAGCTTACATCACTATCGAGGAGATAGAGGTAGCTAAAGTTGGAAAACTAAATCTTACATCGCTATCGAGGAGATAGATGTAGCTAAAGTTGGAAAACTAAGGCTTACGTCGCTATCGAGGAGATAGAGGTAGCTAAAGTTGGAAAACTAAAGCTTACGTCGCTAACGAGGAGATAGAGTTAGCTAAATTTGGAAAACTAAAGCATACATCGCTATCGAGGAGATAGAGGTAGCTAAAGTTGGAAAAACTAAAGCTTATGTCACTATCAAGAAGATAAAGGTAGCTAAAGTTGGAAAAAGTAAAGCTTACGTCGCTATTGAGGAGATAGAGGTAGCTAAAGTTGGAAAACTAAAGCTTACGACACTATCGAGGTGATAGAGGTAGCTAAAGTTGGAAAACTAAATCTTACATTGCTATAGAGGAGATAGAGGTAGCTAAAGTTGGAAAACTAAGGCTTACATCGCTATCGAGGAGATAGAGGTAGCAAAAGTTGGAAAACTAATGCTTACGTTGCAAACGAGGAGATAGAGGTAGCTAAATTTGGAAAATTAAAGCTTACGTCGCTATCGAGGAGATAGAGGTAGCTAAAGTTGGAAAAACTAAAGCTTATTTCACTATCAAGGAGATAAAGGTAGCTAAAGTTGGAAAAACTAAAGCTTACGTCGCTATTGAGGAGATGAGGTAGCTAAAATAGAAAAACTAAAGCTTACGTCGCTATCTAGGAGATAGAGGTAGCTAAAGTTGGAAAAACTAAAGCTTACATCGCTATTTAGGAGATAGAGGTAGCTAAAAATAAAAAACTAAAGCTTACGTCGTTATCGAGGAGATAGAGGTAGATAAAGTTGGAAAACTAAAGCTTACGTCACTATCGAGGAGATAGTGGTAGCTAAAATTTGAAAACTAAAGCTTATGTCGCTATCGAGGAGATAGAGATAGCTAAAGTTGGAAAAACTAAAGCTTACGTCACTATCAAGGAGATAAAGGTAGCTAAAGTTGGAAAACCTAAAGCTTACGTCCCTATTGAGGAGATAGAGGTATCTAAAGTTGTAAAACTAAAGCTTAAGTCGCTATCGAGGAGATAGAGGTAGCTAAAGTTGGAAAAACTAAAGCTTACGTCGCTATTTAGGAGATTGAGGTAGCTAAAGTTAACAAACTAAAGCTTACGTCACTATCAAGGAGATAAAGGTAGCTAAAGTTGGAAAAACTAAAGCTTACGTTGCTATTGAGGAGATAGAGGTAGCTAAAGTTGAAAAACTAAAGCTTACGTCACTATCGAGGAGATAGAGGTAGCTAAAGTTGGAAAACTAAATCTTACATCGCTATCGAGGAGATAGAGGTAGCTAAAGTTGTAAAACTAAGGCTTACATCGCTATCGAGGAGATAGAGGTAGCTAAAGTTGGAAAACTAAGGCTTACGTTGCTAACGAGGAGATAGAGGTAGCTAAATTTGGAAAACTAAAGCTTACGTCGCTATCGAGGAGATAGAGGTAGCTAAAGTTGGAAAAACTAAAGCTTATGTCACTATCAAGGATATAAAGGTAGCTAAAGTTGGAAAAACTAAAGCTTACGTCGCTATTGAGGAGATAGAGGTAGCTAAAGTTGGAAAACTAAAGCTTACGTCGCTATCTAGGAGATAGAGGTAGCTAAAGTTGGAAAAACTAAAGCTTATGTCGCTATTTAGGAGATAGAGGTAGCTAAAGTTAAAAAACTAAAGCTTACGTCGCTATCGAGGAGATAGAGGTAGATAAAGTTGGAAAACTAAAGCTTACGTCACTATCGAGGAGATAGAGGTAGCTAAAATTTGAAAACTAAAGATTACGTCGCTATCGAGGAAATAGAGATAGCTAGAGTTGGAAAAACTAAAGCTTACGTCACTATCAAGGAGATAGAGGTAGCTAAAGTTAGAAAAACTAAAGCTTACGTCGCTATTGAGGAGATAGAGGTAGCTAAAGTTGGAAAACTAAAGCTTAAGTCGCTATCGAGGAGATAGAGGTAGCTAAAGTTGGAAAAACTAAAGCTTACGTCGCTATTTAGGAGATTGAGGTAGCTAAAGTTAGAAAAACTAAAGCTTACGTCGCTATCGTGGAGATAGAGGTAGCTAAAGTGGAAAATTAAAGCTTACGTTACTATCGAGGAGATAGAGGTAGCTAAAGTTGAAAAACCTAAAGCTTACGTCGCTATCGAGGAGATAGAGGTAGATAAAGTTGGAAAAATTAAAGCTTACGTCGCTATCGAGGAGTTTGAGGTAGCTAAAGTTGGAAAATTAAAGCTTACATCACAATCGAGGAGATAGAGGTAGCTAAAGTTGGAAAACTAAATCTTACATTGCTATCGAGGAGATAGAGGTAGCTAAAGTTGGAAAACTAAGGCTTACGTCGCTATCGAGGAGATAGAGGTAGCTAAAGTTGGAAAACTAAAGCTTACATCGCTAACGAGGAGATAGAGTTAGCTAAATTTGGAAAACTAAAGCTTACATCGCTATCGAGTAGATAGAGGTAGCTAAAGTTGGAAAAACTAAAGCTTACGTCACTATCAAGGAGATAGAGGTAGCTAAAGTTGGAAAACTAAAATTTGAAAACTAAATCTTATGTCACTATCGAGGAGATAGAGATAGCTAAAGTTGGAAAAACTAAAGCTTACGTCACTATCAAGGAGAGAAAGGTAGCTAAAGTTGGAAAAACTAAAGCTTACGTCCCTATTGAGGAGATAGAGGTAGCTAAAGTTGGAAAACTAAAGCTTAAGTAGCTATCGAGGAGATAGAGGTAGCTAAAGTTGGAAAAACTAAAGCTTACCTCGCTATTTAGGAGATTGAGGTAGCTAAAGTTAAAAAACTAAAGCTTACGTCACTATCAAGGAGATAAAGGTAGCTAAAGTTGGAAAAACTAAAGCTTACATCGCTATTGAGGAGATAGAGGTAGCTAAAGTTGGAAAACTAAAGCTTACATCACTATCGAGGAGATAGAGGTAGCTAAAGTTGGAAAACTAAGGCTTACGTCACTATCGAGGAGATAGAGGTAGCTAAAGTTGGAAAACTAAAGCTTAGGACACTATCGAGGAGATAGAGGTAGCTAAAGTTGGAAAACTAAATCTTACATTGCTATCGAGGAGATAGAGGTAGCTAAAGTTGGAAAACTAAGGCTTACATCGCTATCGAGGAGATAGAGGTAGCAAAAGTTGGAAAACTAAAGCTTACGTTGCTAACGAGGAGATAGAGGTAGCTAAATTTGGAAAACTAAAGCTTACGTCGCTATCGAGGAGATAGAGGTAGCTAAAGTTGGAAAAACTAAAGCTTATGTCACTATCAAGGAGATAAAGGTAGCTAAAGTTGGAAAAACTAAAGCTTACGTCGCTATTGAGGAGATGAGGTAGCTAAAGTAGGAAAACTAAAGCTTACGTCGCTATCTAGGAGATAGAGGTAGCTAAAGTTGGAAAAACTAAAGCTTACGTCGCTATTTAGGAGATAGAGGTAGCTAAAGTTAAAAAACTAAAGCTTACGTCGCTATCGAGGAGATAGAGGTAGATAAAGTTGGAAAACTAAAGCTTACGTCACTATCGAGGAGATAGAGGTAGCTAAAATTTGAAAACTAAAGCTTATGTCGCTATCGAGGAGATAGAGATAGCTAAAGTTGGAAAAACTAAAGCTTACGTCACTATCAAGGAGAGAAAGGTAGCTAAAGTTGGAAAAACTAAAGCTTACGTCCCTATTGAGGAGATAGAGGTAGCTAAAGTTGGAAAACTAAAGCTTAAGTAGCTATCGAGGAGATAGAGGTAGCTAAAGTTGGAAAAACTAAAGCTTACCTCGCTATTTAGGAGATTGAGGTAGCTAAAGTTAAAAAACTAAAGCTTACGTCACTATCAAGGAGATAAAGGTAGCTAAAGTTGGAAAAACTAAAGCTTACATCGCTATTGAGGAGATAGAGGTAGCTAAAGTTGGAAAACTAAAGCTTACATCACTATCGAGGAGATAGAGGTAGCTAAAGTTGGAAAACTAAGGCTTACGTCACTATCGAGGAGATAGAGGTAGCTAAAGTTGGAAAACTAAGGCTTACGTCACTATCGAGGAGATAGAGGTAGCTAAAGTTGGAAAACTATAGCGTATGTTGATAACGAGGAGATAGAAGTAGCTAAATTTGAAAAACTAAAGCTTACGTCGCTATCGAGGAGATAGAGGTAGCTAAAGTTGGAAAAACTAAAGCTTATGTCACTATCAAGGAGATAAAGGTAGCTAAAGTTGGAAAAACTAAAGCTTACGTCGCTATTGAGGAGATAGAGGTAGCTAAAGTTGGAAAACTAAAGCTTACGTCGCTATCTAGGAGATAGAGGTAGCTAAAGTTGGAAAAATTAAAGCTTACGTCGCTATTTAGGAGATAGAGGAAGCTAAAGTTA
Source organism: Adenophora triphylla var. japonica (assembly GCA_022495995.1). Lineage (NCBI taxonomy): Eukaryota > Viridiplantae > Streptophyta > Magnoliopsida > Asterales > Campanulaceae > Adenophora > Adenophora triphylla. The sequence continues at coordinate 39,994 of JAFEMH010006743.1, read as the reverse complement.
AAAAACTAAAGCTTACATCGCTACCGAGGAGATAGAGGTAGATAAAGTTGGAAAACTAAAGCTTACGTCACTATCGAGGAGATAGAGGTAGCTAAAATTTGAAAACTAAAGCTTATGTCGCTATCGAGGAGATAGAGATAGCTAAAGTTGGAAAAACTAAAGCTTACGTCACTATCAAGGAGATAAAGGTAGCTAGAGTTAGAAATACTAAAGCTTACGTCGCTATTGAGGAGATAGAGGTAGCTAAAGTTGGAAAACTAAAGCTTAAGTCGCTATTGAGGAGATAGAGGTAGCTAAAGTTGGAAAAACTAAAGCTTACGTCGATATTTAGGAGATTGAGGTAGGTAAAGTTAAAAAACTAAAGCTTACGTCGCTATCGAGGAGATAGAGGTAGATAAAGTTGGAAAACTAAAGCTTACGTCACTATCGAGGAGATAGAGGTAGCTAAAGTTGGAAAACTAAAGATTACGTCGCTATCGTGGAGATGGAGGTAGCTAAAGTTGGAAAACTAAAGCTTACGTCGCTATCGTGGAGATAGAGGTAGCTAAAGTTGGAAAATTAAAGCTTATGTCGCTATCTAGGAGATAGAGGTAGCTAAAGTTGGAAAACTAAAGCTTACGTCACTATCGAGGAGATAGAGCTATCTAAAATTGGAAAACTAAATCTTACATCGCTATCGAGGAGATAGAGGTAGCTAAAGTTGGAAAACTAAGGCTTACGTCGCTATCGAAGAGATAGAGGTAGCTAAAGTTGGAAAATTAAAGCTTACGTCGCTAACGAGGAGATAGAGGTAGCTAAATTTGGAAAACTAAAGCTTACGTCGCTATCGAGGAGATAGAGGTAGGTAAAGTTGGAAAAATTAAAGCTTACGTCGCTATCGAGGAGATAGAGGTAGCTAAAGTTGGAAAACTAAAGCTTACGTCACTATCGAGGAGATAGAGGTATCTAAAATTGGAAAACTAAATCTTACATCGCTATCGAGGAGATAGAGGTAGCTAAAGTTGGAAAACTAAGGCTTACGTCGCTATCGAAGAGATAGAGGTAGCTAAAGTTGGAAAATTAAAGCTTACGTCGCTAACGAGGAGATAGAGGTAGCTAAATTTGGAAAACTAAAGCTTACGTCGCTATCGAGGAGATAGAGGTAGCTAAAGTTGGAACACTAAAGCTTACGTTGCTATCGAAGAGATAGAGGTAGCTAAAGTTGGAAAAACTAAAGCTTACATCGCTATCGAGGAGATAGAGGTAGCTAAAGTTGGAAAACTAAAGCTTACGTCGCTATCGAGGAGATAGAGGTAGCTAAAGTTTGAAAACTAAACCTTACGTCGCTATCGAGGAGATAGAAATAGCTAAAGTTGGAAAACTAAAGCTTACGTCGCTTTCGAGGAGATAGAGGTAGCTAAAGTTGGAAAATTAAAGCTTACATCGCTTTCGAGGAGATAGAGGTAGCTAAAGTTGGAAAAACTAAAGCTTACATCGCTATCGAGGAGATAGAGGTAGCTAAAGTTGGAAAACTAAATCTTACATTGCTATCGAGGAGATAGAGGTAGCTAAAGTTGGAAAACTAAAGCTTACGTCGCTATCGAGGAGATAGAGGTAGCTAAAGTTTAAAAACTAAAGCTTACGTTGCTATCGAGGAGATAGAGATAGCTAAAGTTGGAAAACTAAAGCTTACGTCGCTATCGAGGAGATAGAGGTAGCTAAAGTTGGAAAATTAAAGCTTACGTCGCTATCGAGGAGATAGAGGTAGCAAAAGTTGAAAAACCTAAAGCTTACGTCGCTATCGAGGAGATAGAGGAGGGTAAAGTTGGAAAAATTAAAGCTTACGTCGCTATCGAGGAGATAGATGTAGCTAAAGTTGGAAAACTAAAGCTTACGTCACAATCGAGGAGATAGACGTAGCTAAAGTTGGAAAACTAAATCTTACATCGCTATCGAGGAGATAGAGGTAGCTAAAGTTGGAAAACTAAGGCTTACGTCGCTATCGAGGAGATAGAGGTAGCTAAAGTTGGAAAACTAAAGCTTACGTTGCTAACGAGGAGATAGAGGTAACTAAATTTGGAAAACTAAAGCTTCCGTCGCTATCGAGGAGATAGAGGTAGATAAAGTTGGAAAACTAAAGCTTACGTTGCTATCGAGAAGATAGAGGTAGCTAAAGTTGGAAAAACTAAAGCTTACGTCGCTATCGAGGAGATAGAGGTAGCTAAAGTTGGAAAACTAAATCTTACATCGCTATCGAGGAGATAGAGGTGGCTAAAGTTGGAAAACTAAAGCTTACGTCTCTATCGAGGAGATAGAGGTAGCTAAAGTTTGAAAACTAAAGCTTATGTCGCTATCGAGGAGATAGAAATAGCTAAAGTTGGAAAACTAAAGCGTGCGTCGCTTTCGAGGAGATAGAGGTAGCTAAAGTTGGAAAATTAAAGCTTACATCGCTTTCGAGGAGATAGAGGTAGCTAAAGTTGGAAAAACTAAAGCTTACATCGCTATCGAGGAGATAGAGGTAGCTAAAGTTGGAAAACTAAAGCTTACATCGCTATTGAGGAGATAGAGGTAGCTAAAGTTGGAAAACTAAAGCTTACGTCGCTATCGAGGAGATAGAGGTAGCTAAAGTTTAAAAACTAAAGCTTACATCGCTATCTAGGATATAGAGGTGACTAAAGTTGAAAAACTAAAGCTTACGTCGCTATCGAGGAGATAGAGATAGCTAAAGTTGGAAAACTAAAGCTTACGTCGAGGAGATAGAGGTAGCTAAAGTTGGAAAACTAAAGCTTACGTTACTATCGATAAGATAGAGGTAGCTAAAGTTGGAAAAACTAAAGCATACGTTGCTATCGGGGAGATAGAGGTAGCTAAAGTTGGAAAAATTAAAGCTTACATTGCTATCGAGGAGATAAAGGTAGCTAAAGTTGGAAAACTAAAGCATACGTCACTATCGTGGAGATAGAGGTAGCTAAAGTTGGAAAACTAAAGCTTACATTGCTATCGAGGAGATAGAGGTAGCTAAAGTTGGAAAAACTAAAGCTTACGTCGCTATCGAGGAGATAGAGGTAGCTAAAGTTGGAAAACTAAATCTTACATCGCTATCGAGGATATAGAGGTAGTTAAAGTTGGAAAACTAAAGCTTACATCGCTATCGAGGAGATAGAGGTAGCTAAAGTTGGAAAACTAAAGCTTACGTCGCTATCGAGGAGATAGAGGTAGCTAAATTTGGAAAACTAAAGCTTACGTCGCTAACGAGGAGATAGAGGTAGCTAAATTTGGAAAACTAAAGCTTACGTCGCTATCGAGGAGATAGAGGTAGCTAAAGTTGGAAAACTAAAGCTTACATTGCTATCGAGGAGATAGAGGTAGCTAAAGTTGGAAAAACTAAAGCTTACGTCGCTATCGAGGAGATAGAGGTAGCTAAAGTTGGAAAACTAAAGCTTACGTCGCTATCGAGGAGATAGAGGTAGCTAAAGTTTGAAAACTAAAGCTTACGTCACTATCGAGGAGATAGAAATAGCTAAAGTTGGAAAACTAAAGCTTACGTCGCTTTCGAGGAGATAAAGGTAGCTAATGTTGGAAAATTAAAGCTTACATCGCTTTCGAGGAGATAGAGGTAGCTAAAGTTGGAAAAACTAAAGCTTACATCGCTATCGAGGAGATAGAGGTAGCTAAAGTTGGAAAACTAAAGCTTACATCGCTATCGAGGAGATAAAGGTAGCTAAAGTTGGAAAACTAAAGCTTACGTCGCTATCGAGGAGATAGAGGTAGCTAAAGTTGGAAAACTAAAGCTTACATCGCTATCGAGGAGATAGAGGTGGCTAAAGTTGAAAAACTAAAGCTTACGTCGCTATCGAGGAGATAGAGATAGCTAAAGTTGGAAAACTAAAGCTTACGTCGATAGAGGTAGCTAAAGTTGGAAAACTAAAGCTTACGTCACTATCGAGAAGATAGAGGTAGCTAAAGTTGGAAAAACTAAAACTTACGTTGCTATCGAGGAGATAGAGGTAGCTAAAGTTGGAAAAACTAAAGCTTACATCGCTATCGAGGAGATAGAGGTAGCTAAAGTTGGAAAACTAAAGCTTACGCTATCGAGGACATAGAGGTAGCTAAATTTGAAAAACTAAAGATTACGTCGTTATCGAGGAGATAGAGGTAGCTAAAGTTGGAAAACTAAAGCTTACGTCGCTATCGAGGAGATAGAGGTAGCTAAAGTTGGAAAACTAACGCTTACGTCGCTATCGAGGGATAGAGGTAGCTAAAATTGGAAAACTAAAGCTTACGTCGCTATCGAGGAAATAGGTAGCTAAAGTTGGAAAATTTAAGCTTACGTTGCTATCGAGGAGATAGAGGTAGCTAAAGTTGGAAAAACTAAAGCTTACGTTGCTATCGAGGAGATAGATGTAGCTAAACTTGGAAAACTAGCTTACATCGCTATCGATGAGATAGAGGTAGCTAAAGTTGGAAAACTAAAGCTTACGTCGCTATCGATGAGATAGAGGTAGCTAAAGTTGGAAAAACAAAAGCCTACATCACTATCGAGGAGATAGAGGTAGCTAATGTTGGAAAACTAAAGCTTACATCGCTATCGAGGAGATAGAGGTAGCTAAAGTTTTAAAACTAAAGCTTACGTCTCTATCGAGGAGATAGAGGTAGCTAAAGTTGGAAAACTAAAGCTTACTTCGCTATTGTGGAGATAGAGGTAGCTAAAGTTGGAAAAACTAAAGCTTACATTGCTATCGAGGAGATAGAGGTAGCTAAAGTTGGAAAACTAAAGCTTACGTCGCTATCGATGAGATAGAGGTAGCTAAAGTTGGAAAACTGAAGCTTAAGTCGCTATCGATGAGATAGAGGTAGCTAAAGTTGGAAAAACTAAAGCTTACATCGCTAACGAGGAGATAGAGGTAGCTAATGTTGGAAAACTAAAGCTTACGTCGCTATCGAGGAGATAGAGGTAGCTAAAGTTTTAAAACTAAAGCTTACGTCGATATCGAGGAGATAGGGGTAGCTAAAGTTGGAAAACAAAAGCTTACGTCGCTATTGAGGAGATAGAGGTAGCTAAAGTTGGAAAACTAAAGCTTACATCACTATCAAGGAGATAGAGGTAGCTAAAGTTGGAAAACTAAAGCTTACATTGCTATCGAGGACATAGAGGTAGCTAAAGTTGGAAAACTAAAGCTTACGTTGCTATCGTGGAGATAGAGACAGCTAAAGTTAGAAAATTAAAGCTTACGGCGCTATCGAGGAGATAGAGGTAGCTAAAGTTGGAAAACTAAAGCTTACGTCGCTATCGAGGAGATAGAGGTAGCTAAAGTTGGAAAACTAACGCTTACACCGCTATCGAGGAGATAGAGGTAGCTAAAATTGGAAAACTAAAGCTTACGTCGCTATCGAGGAGATAGGAAGCTAAAGTTGGAAAACTAAAGCTTATGTCGCTATCGAGGAGATAGAAGTAGCTAAAGTTGGAAAAACTAAAGCTTACGTTGCTATCAAGGAGATAGAGGTAGCTAAAGTTGGAAAACTAAAGCTTACGTCGCTATCGATGAGATAGAGGTAGCTAAAGTTGGAAAACTAAAGCTTACGTCGCTATCGATGAGATAGAGGTAGCTAAAGTTGGAAAAACTAAAGCTTACATTGCTATCGAGGAGATAGAGGTAGCTAATGTTGGAAAACTAAAGCTTACGTTGCTATAGAGGATATAGAGGTAGCTAAAGTTTTAAAACTAAAGCTTACGTCACTATCGAGGAGATAGAGGTAGCTAAAGTTGGAAAACTAAAGCTTACGTCGCTATCGAGGAGATAGAGGTAGCTAAAGTTGGAAAACTAAAGCTTACGTCACTATCAAGGAGATAGAGGTAGCTAAAGTTGGAAAACTAAAGCTTACGTTGCTATCGAGGAGATAGAGGTAGCTAAAGTTGGAAAACTAAAGCCTACGTCGCTATCGAGAAGATAAAGGTAGCTAAAGTTGGAAAACTAAAGCTTATGTCACTATCAAGGAGATAGAGGTAGCTAAAGTTGGAAAACTAAAACTTACGTTGCTATCGAGGAGATAGAAGTAGCTAAAGTTGCAATACTAAAGCTTATTTCGCTATCCTGGAGATAGAGGTAGCTAAAGTTAGAAAATTAAACCTTACGTCGCTATTGAGGAGATAGAGGTAGGTAAAGTTGGAAAAATTAAAGCTTACATCGCTATCGAGGAGATAGAGGTAGCTAAAGTTGGAAAATTAAAGCTTACGTCGCTTTCGAGGAGATAGAGGTAGCTAAAGTTGGAAAATTAAAGCTTACATCGCTTTCGAGGAGATAGAGGTAGCTAAAATTGGAAAAACTAAAGCTTACATCGCTATCGAGGAGATAGAGGTAGCTAAAGATGGAAAACTAAAGCTTACATCGCTATCGAGGAGATAGAGGTAGCTAAAGTTTGAAAACTAAATCTTACGTCGCTATCGAGGAGATAGAGGTACCTAAAGTTGGAAAACTAAAGCTTACGTCGCTATCGAGGAGATAGAGGTAGATAAAGCTTAAAAACCAAAGCTTACATCGCTATCGAGGTATAAAGGTAGCTAAAGTTGGGAAACTAAAGCTTACATCGATATTGAGGAGATAGAGGTAGCTAAAGTTGGAAAAACTAAAGCTTACTCGCTATCGAGGAGATGGAGGTAGCTAAAATTTGAAAACTAAAGCTTACGTCGCTAATGAGGAGATAGAGGTAGCTAAATTTGGAAAAACTAAAGCTTACGTCGCTTTCGAGGAGATAGAGGTAGCTAAAGTTGGAAAACTAAAGCTTACGTCGCAATCGATGAGATAGAGGTAGCTAAAGTTGGAAAAACTAAATCGCTATCGAGGAGATAGAGGTAGCTAAAGTTAGAAAAATAAATCTTACGTCGCTATCGAGGAGATAGAGGTAGCTAAAGTTGGAAAACTAAAGCTTACATCGCTAACGAGGAGATAGAGGTAGCTAAATTTGGAAAACAAAAGCTTATGTCGCTATCGAGGAGATAGAGGTAGCTAAAGTTGGAAAACTAAAGCTTACGTTGCTATCGAGGAGATAGAGGTAGCTAAAGTTGGAAAAACTAAAGCTTACGTCGCTATCGAGGTGATAGAGGTAGCTAAAGTTGGAAAACTAAAGCTTACATCGCTATCGAGGAGATAGAGGTAGCTAGAGATTGAAAACTAAAGCTTACGTCGCTATCGAGGAGATAGAGGTAGCTAAAGTTGGAAAACTAAAGCTTACGTCGCTCTCGAGGAGATAGAGGTAGCTAAAGTTGGAAAATTAAAGCTTACATCACTTTCGAGGAGATAGAGGTAGCTAAAGTTGGAAAAACTAAAGCTTACATCGCTATCGAGGAGATAAAGGTAGCTAAAGTTGGAAAACTAAAGCTTACATCGCTATCGAGGAGATTGAGATAGCTAAAGTTGGAAAACTAAAGCTTATGTCACTATCGAGGAGATAGAGGTAGCTAAAGTTGGAAAACTAAAGTTTACATTGCTATCGAGGAGATAGAGGTAGCTAAAATTGAAAAACTAAAGCTTACGTCGCTATCGAGGAGATAGAGATAGCTAAAGTTGGAAAACTAAAGCTTAAGTCGCTATCGAGGAGATAGAGGTAGCTAAAGTTGGAAAACTAAAGCTTACGTCACTAACGAGTAGATAGAGGTAGCTAAAGTTGGAAAAACTAAAGCTTACGTTGCTATCGAGGAGATAGAGGTAGCTAAAGTTGAAAAAATTAAAGGTTACGTTGCTATCGAGGAGATAAAGGTAGCTAAAGTTGGAAAACTAAAGCATACGTCGCTATCGTGGAGACAGAGGTAGCTAAAGTTGGAAAACTAACGCTTATGTTGCAATCGAGGAGACAGAGGTAGCTAAAGTTTTAAAACTAAAACTTATATCGCTATTGAGGAGATAGAGGTAGCTAAAGTTGGAAAAACTAAATCTTACGTCACTATCGAGGAGATAGAGGTAGCTAAAATTGGAAAACTAAAGATTACGTCGCTATCGAGGAGATAGAGGTAGCTAAAGTTGGAAAACTAACGCTTACGTCGCTATCGAGGAGAAAGAGGTAGCTAAAATTGGAAAACTAAAGCTTACGTCGCTATCGAGGAGATAGAGGTAGCTAAAGTTGGAAAACTAAAGCTTACGTCGCTATCGATGAGATAGAGTTAGCTAAAGTTGGAAAACTAAAGCTTACGTTGCTATCGATGAGTTAGAGGTAGCTAAAGTTGGAAAAACTAAAGCTTACGTCGCTATCGAGGAGATAGAGGTAGCTAATGTTGGAAAATTAAAGCTTTCGTCGCTATTGAGGAGATAGAGGTAGCTAATGTTTTAAAACTAAAGCTTACGTCGCTATCGAGGAGATAGAGGTAGCTAAAGTTGGAAAACTAAAGCTTACGTCGCTATCGAGGAGATAGAGGTAGCTAAAGTTGGAAAACTAAAGCTTACATCACTATCAAGGAGATAGAGGTAGCTTAAGTTGGAAAACTAAAGCTTACGTTGCTATCGAGGAGATAGAGGTAGCTAAAGATGGAAAACTAAAGCTTACGTTGCTATCGTGGAGATAGAGGTAGCTAATGTTAGAAAATTAAAGCTTACGTCGCTATTGAGGAGATAGAGGTAGCTAAAGTTGAAAAACCTAAAGCTTACGTCGCTATCGAGGAGATAGAGGAAGGTAAAGTTGGAAAAATTAAAGCTTACATCGCTATCGAAGAGATAGAGGTAGCTAAAGTTGGAAAACTAAAGCTTACATCGCTATCGAGGAGATAGAGGTAGCTAAAGTTGGAAAACTAAAGCTTACATCGCTATCTAGGAGATAGAGGTAGCTAAAGTTGGAAAACTAAAGCTTACATCACTATCGAGGAGATAGAGGTAGCTAAAGTTGGAAAACTAAAGCTTATGTCGCTAACGAGGAGATAGAGGTAGCTAAATTTGGAAAACTAAAGCTTACGTTGCTATCGAGGAGATAGAGGTAGCTAAAGTTGGAAAACTAAAGCTTACGTTGCTATCGATGAGATAGAAGTAGCTAAAGTTGGAAAAACTAAAGCTTGCGTCGCTATCGAGGAGATAGAGGTAGCTAAAGTTGGAAAGCTAAAGCTTACGTCGCTATCGAGGAGATAGAGATAGCTAAAGTTGGAAAACTAAAGCTTACGTCGCTAACGAGGAGATAGAGGTAGCTAAATTTGGAAAACTAAAGCTTACGTTGCTATCGAGGAGATAGATGTAGCTAAAGTTGAAAAAACTAAAGCTTGCGTCGCTATCGAGGAGATAGAGGTAGCTAAAGTTGGAAAACTAAAGCTTACTTCGCTATCGAGGAGATAGAGGTAGCTAAAGTTGGAAAACTAAAGCTTACGTTGCTTTCGAGAAGATAGAGGTAGGTAAAGTTGGAAAATTAAAGCTTACATCGCTTTCGAGGAGATAGAGGTAGCTAAAGTTGGAAAAACTAAAGCTTACATTGCTATCGAGGAGATAGAGGTAGCTAAAGTTGGAAAACTAAAGCTTACATCGCTATCGAGGAGATAGAGGTAGCTAATGTTTGAAAACTAAAACTTACGTCGCTATCGAGGAGATAGAGGTAGTTAAAGTTGGAAAACTAAAGCTTACATCGCTATCAAGGAGATAGAGGTAGATAATGCTTGAAAACCAAAGCTTACATCGCTATCGAGGTATAAAGGTAGCTAAAGTTGGGAAACTAAAGCTTATGTCACTATTGAGGAGATAGATGTAGCTAAAGTTGGAAGAACTAAAGCTTACGTCGCTATCGAGGAGATAGAGGTAGCTAAAGTTGGAAAACTAAAGCTTACATCGCTATCGAGGAGATAGAGGTAGCTAAAGTTGAAAAACTAAAGCTTACGTCGCTATCGAGGAGATAGAGATAGGCTAAGTTGGAAAACTAAAGCTTAAGTCGCTATCGAGGAGATAGAGGTAGCTAAAGTTGGAAAACTAAAGCTTACGTCACTATCGAGAAGATAGAGGTAGCTAAAGTTGGAAAAACTAAAGCTTACATTGCTATCAAGGAGATAGAGGTAGCTAAAGTTGGAAAAATTAAAGGTTACGTTGCTATCGAGGAGATAAAGGTAGCTAAAGTTGGAAAACTAAAGCATACGTCACTATCGTGGAGACAGAGGTAGCTAAAGTTGGAAAACTAAAGCTTACGTTGCAATCGAGGAGACAGAGGTAGCTAAAGTTGGAAAACTAAAACTTATGTCGCTATTGAGGAGATCGAGGTAGCTAAAGTTGGAAAAACTAAAGCTTACGTCACTATTGAGGAGATAGAGGTAGCTAAAGTTGGAAAACTAAAGATTACATCGCTATCGAGGAGATAGAGGTAGCTAAAGTTGGAAAACTAAAGCTTACATCGCTATCGAGGAGATATAGGTAGCTAAAGTTGGAAAACTAAAGCTTACGTCGCTATCGAGTAGATAGAGGTAGCTAAAGTTGGAAAACTAACGCTTACATAGCTATCGAGGAGATAGAGGTAGCTAAAATTGGAAAACTAAAGCTTACATCGCTATCGAGGAGATAGAGGTAGATAAAGTTGGAAAACTAAAGCTTACGTCGCTATCGAGGAGATAGAGATAGCTAAAGTTGGAAAAACTAAAGCTTCTGTTGCTATCGAGGAGATAGACGTAGCTAAAGTTGGAAAACTAAAGCTTACGTTGCTATCGATGAGATAGAGTTAGCTAAAGTTGGAAAACTAAAGCTTGCGTCGCTATCTATAAGATAGAGGTAGCTAAAGTTGGAAAAACTAAAGTTTATATCGCTATCGAGGAGATAAAGGTAGCTAATGTTGGAAAACTAAAGCTTACGTCGCTATTGAGGAGATGGAGGTAGCTAATGTTTTAAAATTAAAGCTTACATCGCTATCGAGGAGATAGAGGTAGCTAAAGTTGGAAAACTAAAGCTTACATCACTATCGAGGAGATATAGGTAGCTAAAGTTGGAAAACCAAAGCTTACGTTGCTTTTGAGGAGATAGAGGTAGCTAAAGTTGGAAAACTAAAGCTTACGTCGCTATCGTGGAGATAGAGGTACCTAAAGTTAGAAAATTAAAGCTTACATCGCTGTCGAGGAGATAGAGGTAGCTAAAGTGGGAAAACTAAAGCTTACATCGCTATCGAGGAGATAGAGGTAGCTAAAGTTGGAAAACTAAAGCTTACATCGCTATCGAGGAGATAGAGGTAGCTAAAGTTGGAAAACTAAAGCTTACATCACTATCGAGGAGATAGAGGTAGCTAAAGTTGAAAAACTAAAGCTTACGTCGCTAACGAGGAGATAGAGGTAGCTTAATTTGGAAAACTAAAGCTTACGTTGCTATCGAGGAGATAGAGGTAGCTAAAGTTGGAAAACTAAAGCTTACGTTGCTATCGAGGAGATAGTGTAGACACCCCATTCTGAACTCATAATTACATGATTACACTACTCTTCATATCTCTTTTATGTTTTGATGAAAGCATATCAGTTTCGTCATGTTTCGTTAAGTTTCTAACTAACCTCGTTAGTTTTGGACCTAACTGACTAACGGAACAACTGAAGAGGACAAAATAGTCGTCAGACTTGTTATCTCGCACGAGATATCATATCTCGCGCAAGATATCCCCTCGACAGGATATGCAGAAATAACTCTCCTTCTCCGTTTCAAACTCTCTTTTTGGATAAAACCTTATCAATTCGGGTATCCGATCAGAACTGAGTTCTGGAACCTTCTTAGGGTATTTTACCTCTCCACCTTCACCTCTCCAACCTCCTATAAATACTGGATGACTTTCAGTGTTTCGGGGGTCGACAATTCTGATCCTTGATAAAGAAAACACACAACACACACAAATTTGTTGGTTTCTTTCCACGAAAGACTCCTTCAAATCACTCACAAACAACTCCTAAATTCGTCCTTCAACCACATTGATTGACGAACATCGATGCCCGAATCAAAGGACCAAGGCGAAGCTCCGTCCGCATCAAGATCCAAATCAAGGTTCGAGGCGAAGCTCTGTCCGAATCAAGGTTCGACTCTAAACTTGAGTCGAAACTCTGTCCGAATCTCTCCTCAAAAGGTAATCATCCTTTAAACTTTCGTTTCTCTTCTCAACCTCTCTATTGATTTTAGAGTAGTGTAATCCCATCAAAAGGATTAGCCTAGAGTCCCTTCAGTCAATGAAGGCGATCTCGAAGCATACAATCCGACATTCCTAATCAAGAAATTGATTAGGGTTTACTTGTTTTTCTTTAATTATTTTATTAAAAAGATTGAAAACCTCTCTTTTCTTTAGCAAGACCGATCTCCGGATTGGGTGAAATGGATGCTCCTTGACCTACCCATTTCATAACCTAAGCCCCGAACCCAAATCTCTTTCAAAATGGTTTTCCTATGTTTCCAATCGAATAATATAGGTGGCGACTCAAAAAGATGAAAAGACAAAAATTTTCTCACAACGCTACAGTGGCGACTCCGCTGGGGACTTAAAATTAAGAGGCTTAAACTTGCTTTAAAATTAAAAGAGAGGTTTTCAAAAAAAAATTGTAAATTCGAATTTTCTGATCTCAGATGAAGCATATCTCGCGGCGAGATATCATATCTCGCGCGAGATATGGCTTCGGCAATCTGGTTGTTTTCTGGTTTCTCCCATTTATCTCATAGTCCAAGACGAGAGCCAAACATGAAAGGGGGATCCCAGAATTCATTATCTGCAGAGTTCCCATATCTTAAGGCCTCCCTTAAGATGTAGAACTCGAATCATTTTCCATTTAAATAATTGATTATTATTTATAAACTGCGTGCGATTGGGTTTTATTTAATTAAAGTCCGGTCCATTGGGGATTCGGGAGTTGTAAATTGAATTATTTATCTCCCTTTCTCTCTCTTTATGTGGAACTACGACGGCCTGAGTCTTCCTAAATTGGGAGAAACGTAGGCAACCACTTGGTGCGGCCATTATCTGTTTTTTCTTTTGTTTTCAAAAAAAAAAATCTCGATTTTATCTATCACCTAGATTTGACTCTCACACACGCGCACTCATATTATATCTGTCATTGCACTACATACCCCGATTAACCCGGGATCCACACTAAGGACGAATGACGGTAACCACCTTGTCGCCGGTTTCTCCGAAGTTGGATCATCCCACTCCGCGTATTCAATCCACCTAGATTGTCATATCGCGGGGAGCCTAGCCTTCCAGCCCTGCATCGCCACATATCATGTAGATTGTCTTTCTAGGAACACTCCGTGACCGGTCGGTTTCGACTTGGTAATTTTTCTTGTCTTTGACCAAAATAAAGTTAATGTAAAATTGACTTTCGAGAAAGGATTCGGAAAAGTTCCTTCGGGAAAAAGAAAAGTCCCTTCGGAAATGTCCATTCGGAATGACCCCTTCGGAAGTCCCTTAAAGAAAAAAAATCCTTCCGGTCAATTTTACGTGGCTTTATTTTACAAAGAATGGTCAATTACCAAGTCCCTAGGGTTGGTTCGAATTATGTATACCTGTAAGATTTACCTAGGATACTAGATAGAAAACGGACCTTTGTCCGTCCGACCATGAATTTAGGAAATAAAAAGGAATAAAATCCATCTCTCCGAATGGTTATCTCGTGCGAGATTACCTACTCCCGCGCGAGATATTATTTGCAGAATCTGTGTTTGTAATTGATGATCGATGTGCGCTCCCTTCTTGAGTCAAAACTCCGTCTCTAATAAAAATAAAACTTCAAAAAAAAAATCACTCGTGAGGTAATTTTAACCATCATCCTTTTCTCCATCTAGGATCGTTTGGGGCTAATATTCTAAAAGACGTTTCGTTGGGATATCTCTAGTTCATCTCTAAGGTCGTCAAGCTCCCTTACCTCTCCAACGGTAGCATTTCAATTTCCTTCCGACACGATGAATTCCAAAGCACTCAAGAAGGAAATTGAGGATCAAAGGATTCGATATGAAGAAATGCTACAAGCCCAATCCGATGAAATGGAGGCCCGATTAGAACTTGAAAGAAGAATTCAAGCCGGGGAAATGAAAGCCATGGTTGATGAACTCCGAGCCATGAAACTACAATTGGCCGAATTAAGCTCAAAGAAGAAAGAGAATGAGACTTCTTCCGATGATGAAGTATCATACACTAAGAAGGCTAAAAGACACCGCAAGCACAAGAAAAAGGTGTATGTGCCTAGCTCATCATCTTCCTCCTCTGACAATGAGAGCTATGCTTCCGAGAAAGAAAGCAAGGATGAACCCCTTACCATGGCAATGTTAGAAAAGAAACTTGCATCCCTCGATGTGAGTAAGGGAGCCTCGCTCTCTATTGACTATGACACCCTTCGTCAATCCATGTCAAAGCTTCCTAGAAAATACAAGACACCTGACATTGCCAAATTTAATGGCACTACTTGTCCAAAAATCCATCTGGAAACCTACTCTTGGGCCATGCTATCTATGGGTGTCGATGACAACTTGCTAGTTCAATGCTTCCCTCAAACCCTTGATGGTGCCGCTTGAGATTGGTACATGAATCTTCCACTCTCCACAAGGCTCGATTGGCCACTTGCTAGTCGTACCTTCCAAAAGCAATATGAGGACAACTCCACTTACCGCACTACTAGGAGAGACCTTGAGCAAACCAAGCAACTTCCGAATGAATCATTCGCAGACTTCGTCAAGAGATGGAGGATCAAACTGATTGAAATCGTTGATAGGCCAAGCCTAGACGAACAAATTCACATCCTACTTCAATGTCTCCGCGAAGAGTACCAAGAGAAGCTTCCCGGCAATTACTTCCCTAGTTTCCTCGAACTCCATAAATCGGGCCTTAGAATCGATGAATTGATCCTTCTTAGAAAGAATTCAGAAAAGGAGAATTGTCCAACAAATGGGAGCACCGGTCGTACCTATCATGATTTTGGTGGAGCTACTCTTAAGAAAATGTTCGATGATCTAGTAGGCCAAGGATAATTGAAGCCAATGGAAGACTATCATCCGAAGAAAGTGAGAGAAGATTGGGACCACGACAAATTTTGTGATTACCATCAGTTTAGTGGTCATGACACCAACAATTGCTACAATTTGAGGGATGCCATCCAAGACTTGTATGAAGCCGACAAGATCAACTGAAGCATCACCACCTTGGGGCTCCGATCGTCCTCTCCCTTTTTCCTTTGAAAAAAAAAAGAGAAAAAAGAAAAAAACATAGATTAGGTAAACTTCCTAGTATGTTCTCGAAGAGTCGTTCTGTCATTCTAGTCCATCTCTATCCTCTCTAGTTTGTGTCAAGTGAACTATCGAGTCTGTTTCAAATTTCCTTATCAATAAAATTTATCTCTTTATCCTAAACACTTTCCCAAGAGTTGTTTTTCTTTATGAATATCATTTGATCTATGGTGAATAGTGGACCCTCATCACGAAAAATAGAAACTTCTAAACAAGTTTGAAATGAAAACTATCATTAGAAGGCTTAAGGCTAAACATTACTCCTGTTGAAAGTCGAAGATCAACAAGCGAAGGAAGCCAAAGGCGCTGCTATCAACATTCATCCCAAGAAGAGTGGGGCTACTCAATTCAAGGCTTTGAGAGTACAAAAATAAAAAGCTCGCTAGGTCGAAACTCCTCAAATCGTCCTAGGCAAAAATAGAGCATCAAAAAAAAAAAAAGAGAGAGAGAGAGAGAGAAAAAGAAAAACTCTCAAGCCTTCATCGCCCCACAACAAGGATGAAATTTCAACAAAGGCAAGAAGGACTCTCCCTCAAAGAAGAAGAGTCAAGTGATATCAATGAAGAAAAGAGGATCCCTCAACATCCTCTTACAATGAAGCCCGAGTGGCAACGCAAATGAAGAAGACTTTCAACATCAATCCATAAAGAAAAATGTTTAGCCTTAAGTCATGCTAACGATTGGCTTTCTTTTCAAACTCGTTAAGAAATTTCTAAGATGATGCAAGGTCCATTAAAAGTAGAGCAACTTTTCTAGACCTTTGAGCCATATAGCGTTCTTTGTTGAGTCTAGGGGCTTCTTCTTAGCCATTCTCATACACACTCTTGAAATCCAAGCATCAAAACTGGGGCTTCCTAACCTTTCCTCCCCCAGTCAATCTCTACTCAAACTCTCAAGAGTAATCAAATCTATATTAGGGGCTTTCCTCTTCGCTTCTCACTCTCATCATTAGAGAATATTATTCCCCAAAAGAGTCAATGCTTGGGTCACCTTCCAAAAGTAGAGTCCGTCTCTCCTCAACTAAACTTGAGATCTCATCTTTTTCCTTAATGAGATTCTTCCAACTGGGTCACCTTCGAGTACACATACTTTTCAAAAAAAAAAAACAGAATAGCTCGCTAGGTTGAAAACTCGTAAAGAGCGGCCTAGGCAAAAGTTAGAGCACAAAAACAAAAGACGCAAAAGAGATGCCCGCTAGATTGAAAACCCGAAAGGGCAGTCTAGGCAAAAACCAGGGTGCGTCACAAAAAAAAATCAAAGGGAAAAAGGAGGGGATCCTTCTTCGATTCACGCAGTCTCACAAGCCTGTTCATGAAGTCATCTACAACATACAAGAAGTCTTGGGGCTTAGTGTCAAGAGAAGCCTTGGAAAATATGTGCTTTAGGTTAGACAGCATCAGTTCTACATAGCAAAAACCATTGGAGTGATTTAAACCTTGTTCAGTCAATGATCATCACACGAGAAACTTAGGGGCTTGACGATGAAAAAAAGTCCTATGACAACGGAAAAATCCTCAAAGCATCCTGAACCTTAGCGTTGAACTTGGGTTATCTCAACGGAATCCTATTAGACGATTGTCTCATTCGATCTTTAGATGGACCTCACGAGTTGGTCTTCAAAACCAAAATCTAAATCACAAAAAATTTTCAATTCTCACATAACAAAACTCATTCTCCCCTCTGATTCTTGTAGTCGAGTGCACATTGATCGTCTTGAACAGACAAATGCTTAAGTGAATATATATTGTTAGGCAAATGCTTTCACTAACCCTCTTGCAGGAATTAAAATGCGTGTGCCTACTTTCGAGAATTGGATCAAACATGTTGAGTGTTTGGATTTCGCCTACCTTTCCATATATCAATGCATCAAATTAAAGCGTCAAGCATCCATTGCGTCAAGCAACCATTGCGTCAAGCAACCATCGCGTCAAGCAACCTTTGCGTCAAGCAACCATCGCGTCAAGCAACCTTTGCATTAAGCAGCCATCGCGTCAAGCATCCATCACGTCAAGTGCCATGCGTCAAGCATATTCCAACAAAAAGCCCGATTCAACGCCCAGACAGGTGGATCGTCATCAATTAGGTGTGTCAAGCATCTAGGGTCAGTATGTCAAATACTTACCTTACCAAAAGCCCGATTCAACGCCCAGACAGGTGGATCGTCAACAATTAGGTGTGTCAAACATCTAAGATGCGTCAAGCATCTAGGGTCAGTATGTCAAATACTTACCTCATCAAAAAGCCCGGTCTTGAATCGCCAGGATCGTCACCAACAAAAAGCTCGGTCCCGAATCACCAGGATCGTCACCTCATCAAAAAGCCCGGTCTTGAATCGCCAGGATCGTCACCAACAAAAAGCTCGGTCCCGAATCACCAGGATCGTCACCTCGACAAAAAGCTCGGTCCCGAATCGCCAGGATCGTCACCTCACTTCCACAAAAGACAGGTATCTTCAGAATTGGGTCATGATTTAATTCCTCAGTATGGATTTGCCTTTTCAAAAATAAAATCTCCGCGATTTTCAAAAAATGATTTTCAAAATACCTAAAACAACCTTTTCGTGTTTTGGAGTCGAACTACGTTTTGGTCTGATTCTCCGATAGAGATACGTAGGCAGCCGTGCGGCACGACCATCCCAAAGTTCAGAATGATGTCTTTTCTATCGACGACACTTCTTCTTTCATAAGACCTGTCGCCGAGGGGCTCTGTAGACACCCCATTCTGAACTCATAATTACATGATTACACTACTCTTCATCTCTCTTTTATGTTTTGATGCAAGCATATCACTTTCGTCATGTTTCGTTAAGTTTCTAACTAACCTCGTTAGTTTTGGACCTAACTGACTAACGGAACAACTGAAGAGGACAAAATAGTCGTCAGACTTGTTATCTCGCACGAGATATCATATCTCGCGCGAGATATCCCCTCGACAGGATATGCAGAAATAACTCTCCTTCTCCGTTTCAAACTCTCTTTTTGGATAAAACCTTATCAATTCGGGTATCCAATCAGAACTGAGTTCTGGAACCTTCTTAGGGGATTTTACCTCTCCACCTTCACCTCTCCAACCTCCTATAAATACTGGATGACTTTCAGTGTTTCGGGGGTCGACAATTCTGATCCTTGATCAAGAAAACACACAACACACACGAATTTGTTGGTTTCTTTCCACGAAAGACTCCTTCAAATCACTCACAAACAACTCCTAAATTCTTCCTTCAACCACGTTGATTGACGAACATCGAAGCCCGAATCAAAGGACCAAGGCGAAGCTCCGTCCGCATCAAGATCGAAATCAAGGATCGAGGCGAAGCTCTGTCCGAATCAAGGTTCGACTCTAAACTTGAGTCGAAACTCTGTCCGAATCTCTCCTCAAAAGGTAATCATCCTTTAAACTTTCGTTTCTCTTCTCAACCTCTCTATTGATTTTAGAGTAGTGTAATCCCATCAAAAGGATTAGCCTAGAGTCCCTTCAGTCAATGAAGGCGATCTCGAAGCATACAATCCGACATTCCTAATCAAGAAATTGATTAGGGTTTACTTGTTTTTCTTTAATTATTTTATTAAAAAGATTGAAAACCTCTCTTTTCTTTAGCAAGACCGATCTCCGGATTGGGTGAAATGGATGCTCCTTGACCTACCCATTTCATAACCTAAGCCCCGAACCCAAATCTCTTTCAAAATGGTTTTCCTATGTTTCCAATCGAATAATATAGGTGGCGACTAAAAAAGATGAAAAGATGAAATTTTCTCACAACGCTACAGATAGAAGTTAAAGTTGGAAAAACTAAAGCTTGCGTCGCTATCGAGGAGATAGAGGTAGCTAAAGTTGGAAAACTAAAGCTTACGTCGCTATCGAGGATATAGAGGTAGCTAAAGTTGGAAAACTAAAGCTTACTTCGCTATCGAGGAGATAGAGGTAGCTAAAGTTGGAAAACTAAAGCTTACGTCGCTTTCGAGGAGATAGAGGTAGCTAAAGTTGGAAAATTAAATCTTACATCGCTTTCGAGGAGATAGAGGTAGCTAAAGTTGGAAAAACTAAAGCTTACATTGCTATCAAGGAGATAGAGGTAGCTAAAGTTGGAAAACTAAAGCTTACGTCGCTATCAAGGAGATAGAGGTAGCTAAAGTTTGAAAACTAAAACTTACGTCGCTATCGAGGAGATAGAGGTAGCTAAAGTTGGAAAACAAAAGCTTACATCGCTATCGTGGAGATAGAGGTAGATAAAGATTGAAAACCAAAGCTTATATCGCTATCGAGGTATAAATGTAGCTAAAGTTGGGAAACTAAAGCTTACGTCGCTATTGAGGAGATAGAGGTAGCTAAAGTTGGAAAAACTAAAGCTTACGTCGCTATCGAGGAGATAGAGGTAGCTAAATTTTGAAAACTAAAGCTTACGTCGCTATTGAGGAGATAGAGGTAGCTAAAGTTGGAAAACTAAAGCTTACGTCGCTATCGAGGAGATAGAGGTAGATAAAGCTTGAAAACTAAAGCTTACGTCGCTATCGAGGAGATAGAGGTAGCTAAATTTTGAAAACTAAAGATTACGTCGCTATAGAGGAGATAGAGGTAGCTAAATTTGGATAAACTAAATCTTACGTCGCTATCGAGGAGATAGAGGTAGCTAAAGTTTGAAAACTAAAGCTTACGTCACTATCGAGGAGATAGAGGTAGCTAAAGTTGGAAAAACTAAATCGCTATCGAGGAGATTGAGGTAGCTAAAGTTGTAAAACTAAATCTTACATCGCTATCGAGGAGATAGAGGTATCTAAAGTTGGAAAATTAAAGCTTACGTCGCTATCAAGGAGATAGAGGTAGCTAAAGTTGGAAAAACTAAAGATTATGTCACTATCGAGGAGATAGAGGTAGCTAAAGTTGGAAAACTAAAGCTTACATCGCTATCGAGGAGATAGATGTAGATAAAGTTGGAAAAACTAAAGCTTACGTCGCTATCGAGGAGATAGAGGTAGTTAAAGTTGGAAAACTAAAGCTTACGTTGCTATCGAGGAGATAGAGGGAGCTAAAGCTATGAGTAATCATGCATGTGCAACTTGCTTGAAGGAATATGAGTATGATTCATTTTTTGAAAATAAAGTGAGAAAGATAAGGCCAAAAATGGGACGGAGTTCTTGCATGTATTGAAACTCGATTAATTTCTGTCTATAGATGCAAGAATGATACTTTGGACAATGAAAATTATTCATGCATGCCCGTTTGAAAGATTAAACTTGTATGAAAATATTTTTGGAAAAACTGAGATGTTTTGTACTTATTCGTGCTTTGGGAGAGCATGTGCTCGGTTATATATTCCATATGATGAAAACATGTGTTCTATGCAAATGATGTTAAAAAAAGTCTTTGTGGCTGCTTTACTTTGCAATTTGTGCAACATTTGTGAATGTATGCATATTTCTAAGATAAGTTGAAGGAGTAACGTACCTTTGATGTGCTTACCTGCAGGAGATCAAGTCGCGGGGGCTGTGTGAAAGTTGATAGTGTTGAGAGTTTAATGCACCATTTGAGAACTTGGTGCCTCTGACCGGGATGTTGAAACATTTGAGGGCGTGAGGTGCCTCTGACCGAATTACAGACACTGGAGGCTGTCTTCACATGTTTTGTCTGGAATGATCTCTCACCGAAGGGGAGGATTTAATTTCTTGAATTTGATTTATCAACATATTGTCGTAGGCTAAAATGATAAGGACTCGAGACGATATGGACTTGAGGCACCGAAAGGCGGAGGTCTTGCGAGTTGTTCATGCAATTTAGTTGAAACCGCTGATTTTGGGCTTTGGTGAATATCTCCCTTGTTGGGGATAGGTCTCAATAGCGATGAGAAAGGGTCTTTCGCATTTGAATTCCTTCATTCGTTATTGAAGATACAAACAAAGATATGTATGACACTTATGACGATGCATGGAGGCATGAGATTGTATGACCATGAATGTGTTAGCAAGGCTAAGGGGTGACAAACAATTCATGAAATCACTTAGGATGATGATTTTTTTTGTTTTTCTTTTATCTATTTTTTTTTAATTTTGCTTTTGGGCATGCACGAGCCTAATCTTGGGCAAAAGTATTTCCTATGTTGATCTGTAATCAATTAAGGTTATTTCTCTTTGTGCATGTCACATGAGCCACGGACTGACTCTTTTGCTGGAAAGCAATGTGAGAGGGGTTTTATGAAAGAATGTGTTGGGGAAATTTGTTTGGATGTATGTGTTTGGGAACTGTTTGAGACAGGTTTCGAGCAGGTGGGTTGTATCCCTTGGGTGCGGACTGAACTGCTGTTGTTGCCAAGGTGTTATTAATGTTGCCAAAAGGTATCATGTGGACCAGAATTCCCTCTTGGGCTGAGATCGGGTTTAAACCTCGGGTCTTGATTAAAGTTTCTTTCTCAAACTCTGGCACTTGAAGCTGATGCTGACAGGCTTTTAGAACCAAAGACTAAAGCAATTGTCAAAGTGACCAAACCTCTCTTCTAAGGATGGATGTGACTTAGCGAAGCCCCTGGTCTGAGAGAAAAGCTTGGCAAAGCCCCAGGTTCTGTTAAAGCGAGGAAAGATCCTTTCATTGACAAAGCCTCGGCTTGAAGAGATGACTTGATAGAGATTCGATTGATGGTCTGATCGAAGATAACGGTGAAGCACCAAACTGAATGGTCATCCAAAGAGAGAGTCGTGTTTGAAGTGACCTCAAGGAATCCATGAATGACACTTTCTTCAAACGACTTGGGAGCCCCTGACTTGACAAAGCATTATGGGGAAGGCCTGAACGTATTGATTATAAAACCAAACTGGTTGGTCGACCATGATAGATCTCAAAATGCACTTAATGCAGCCCCAAACCGTTGAAGCATTACGTTACGAAGTGTGAAACCCATCATAGATTCCAAAAAAAAAGATTCTCATTCTGATGAGTGCAAAGGGGTCATGATTAAGCCCCGATCCTGACACCAAAGAATTTGCTCGTGGCAGGATTTCAATAAACAAAACTTCCCTTTGCTTGGCAAAGCCCCGATTTGATGAACTGAATAGGCGAAGTCTAGTTTTTGAAGAAGTGACTTGATGAAGCCCCAATCTAATGACCTAGCAAAAGCCCCAATATGATTGGTACTGCAAAAGTGATCCTAAGGTTGATCTGACCAAGACTGAATCCATCTTGTGACGTAGTGAGGAACCCGATGCGGACCCAAAAATGATTAGAGAAGCCCCAATCTAAAGAAATGGCTTGATGAAGCCCCAACCTTGAAGAGTTTCAATGCAACCCTAATGCAAATTGTAGAAGAAGAGGGAAAACCTATCCTTTCATACTTACTTTCTTATTTTCTTTAGTCAATCAGTCAATCGCAAGAAGATGTGATAGAAAAGAATTTTAGAAATTTATACATGCAGGGGCATATTTTTCGAAAGGGGGGAATATATCCTGATTTTAGGTTATTTTGATGGCCTCATTCGACGTAGGCACAAGAACTCGCTTGGATTTAACTCTTTTAAGAGAGTATAAGCGTAGAAAGGTTTGTAAAAGTGTATGGAAGCCCCTACTGACAGAAAATCAGTGTTTAGCACTATTTTTCCTATAATGTAGTAAAGAAGACTTGTCAAGACATCTGAAAACTTGTTTTATTTACAATGATCACAAGATTGCTTAAAACCCTTTATTAATGTTCGGGTTATTCAACCACTAATCTCGATATGAACAAACATTTTGATTAATCATGAGGAGAAAGTCAACCAATGCGAAGAAAGTTTGTGTATAGGAGAGGCCATTGATGAGACCGAATTTTCTGGAATTTGAATGTGTTTATGACCGGACCATTTTCTGGTTGCCTACATTCCCCTCATTGTGAGGAGCTCAGGTCGCCGTAGTTCGGCCGAACTGTGTTTGACTTTGGAAAAGGGTATGAATATTTGTGGTTCCTTTGGTGAGAAGGCTCGGATGAGAAAGTTGGATGATGAGATATTGGCCTTGAGATGATTCCTTGACAAGTCATTTTGAATGGCTGCTTGAATGATTCCATTGCTTCTTAATAGTCATCTTTTCATCGGGAGAGGAAGAATTTGAATATAGCTTAGGGGTTTAAGAAATGCTTCTGCCTTTGCTTTAACCGCTCCAATTGTTTTTGACAACTTCCATTCTTCGAGCTTTGATTTTGCTCATCTGTAAGGCTTCTGATTGGCGGTGCTGGGTCCTTGGCCTCATCATCATTCATTTTTTATTTTATTTTATTTGTTTGCTTGATGCTCCTACTGGGCTTTTTTTTTAAGCACATGAGGGCAAAGGCAAGCCCATGCTTGAACTTTCTTGATGCCCTTGAGGTCGAAGTCAAGCTCCTAGGTTGTTGTCGACGTGGGGTCAATCTTTCGATGCTGAGTGACCTTTTGTTGTTCCTTGATGTTGCCGCCGTCGTTGACTTGGTCAAGGTGATGGTGAGGACATGATTTGGGAAGTGTATGGCTTGATGGAGGCCTTTGTAAGGTAAGGAAAGTGTATGGGGAAGGCATTAGTTAACTTTCTCTCACCGATTAATCAGAACGTTAATTATTTCGAGAAATTATTTGTTGAGCAATGCAAGTGATCATATAAAATAAAACTATTTCATTAAATGTAATGTAGGTGTGCAAATAATGTCTTAAGTCTAGCAAGAAAAGAAAAAAGTCTCTTTTATAGAAGATTTAAGATTAACTACAACGTCCAAGGAGGACTTGATTGAAAGAGGAAAGTACTAGAACCTACGAAGGTTGACTGAGAGACTGTTTTATCTTTTAATTTTGTTTAAGGATAGGTAGCCCCTAGCCTAGCTACTCTTCGCTGGTTGGACTGCCAGGGCACTTGAGCTTTCCTTCGTCGATCAACCCTTGGACTTCTTTCTTCAAAGTCAAACACATGTCATAACAGATTTGTGCCTTTGGCAAAGGAGTTGGATCTGAGTTGATTGGCCCTGTTTCCCACTCCATGACATTCATGTTGTCATTGTTTGGGGAAAGATTGTTAGCTGTACGTGGGCAATCAAGTCACTACAAGAAAAAAGGCTTTTTGTGACTGCTAAAAGCCGTCACATATGTACGAAAAGCAGTCACGAAAAGGTAACGCGACTGGGAAATCAATCGACATGGCAGTCGCGTAAACCCTTGTTGCAATAGCTTAAAGCGACGGGATAAGCAATCGCCTTAGAGACTTATTTTCCGTGACTGCTTTTTTCCGTCACGTAAAGGGTTTTTTAATTTTATTTATTTAATTAATTAAATCACAAATGCAATCACGTTAGCTAGTATAAGGCGACTGGTATGCAATCTCCTTAGCTTGTGTAAGGCAACTGAAAATGCAATCACCTTTGCCTAGAGAAGGTGACTGAAAATGCAATCACCTTTGCTTAGAGAAAGTAACAGCTCTCTGCCATCACATTAGTTCTAAGATGTTTCATTACAATAATATGATTATTTATAGCCTTATTACTACATAATATTATGAATTAATATAGATAAATACACAAACTTTTTCAAAACATAATTGAAAACAAACTTTAAATCATTTAAAACTAAATACATTTTCTCAAAATAACATCCACCATCACATTTAACAAACTATTCATGCCTTACTAAACTTGTTCAAGAATCATTCTACCCTATCATGTTCAAAAATCAATAGTCTAAGGAAACTATTCACTTTCAGCTAATTGTCCCTCTAGTATTTTCACTTCTTGAGAGGACTTCTGAAGTGCAACTTGTGTTACAAAATCTGAGGATGAAATTGCTCCACTTCTCATTGGGTCTTCCGGGTAGCCTACCTTTTTTTACACCCCTGACAGCCTCTTCATATATTTTCAAGCCAGGATCATCGACTTTTTGAAAAACTGCCAAATTGCACAGACAAAAAGGAAAACACTAAATTTATCAAGAAGTGCGAGAAAACCAAACATGAAGTTGTATCTAAACTCAAAGACGATCAACATAATTTGCCATCATATAAGCTCTCCAATAAATTAATGATGGAGTTACAAAGTAAGAAGTGTCCAAAAATAGACCCTGCTTTTAGGAAAACCAAAAGGAGATTTTGTTGAGAGTGCACCCTGTTTTGACAATGATGATGAGACTACCAGTTTTGCCTAACACAACTGAGACAGGGAAGAATACACAGTTCTAGAAGAGTATATACTTCGTAAATGCAACAACTGAGATTAATGTATCATCTATTTTATTGGTTAAATAAAATAAAATGACTTGCAAGTGTAATGTAAAAATATTTATTACGGGGTAAATATATCTAACATGTTCGAATTTATGAAAAAAAAAATGTATATTAAATTTAGAGTTATAAAGCAATGCCATTTTAAAGCAAAACACTCAACTTTATTCCTCCCCAGATTGTCTTGGTGAAAACAACTGCTTGCTGGAAACCTAATTTAAGAAAAGCGAAACAGGTTAGGCTAGGAGACTCACTTTGCATGTGAAATGTGAGTTGACTTGTGCATGATATTGTAATTAACATACCTGTTTCAGAGATACCAGCAGGATCGCATAAGTTCAGAATTTTAGATCGAGAAAAGTTAACGATAATCATCAGGAGATACTTTTTCCCTTGCGATACTGAATGAGAAACTCAATATGAAATCATCCAGTCTTCAGATATCGTCTCTTATAAGTTCAAACAATTTCAAACTTGAATTCAGATACCGTCTCTTATAAGTTCCATACATCTTTGAATTAGCAGGCCAGTGTAGAAGGTTGAGCTGGTAATAATGAGAAGAAGCGCCAAGCTCAACCAGCCTCCTGAAGCCAAGGCATATGGGATGGACAATATCCCAACTCCTAGAAACACAACACAAGATTAGTATTAAACCATAATTTTAGCTTTAATTGCTCTATTGCGACTACCAGAAAAGTAATTAATCCATAATATAGTCATTGACTCGTTTGTTTAAGAAAAGAAACTTGTAGAAATCCATAAAAGGTGATGGCAAGATCGGCGTCGGAGAGGAAGAATCGTCGCAAGATCGACGCCGGAGAGGAAGAATCGTGGGGAATCGCCTGATGGAGGAAGAGGAAGAGGAAACACAGAGAGGGGAAAAGAAAAGAGTCGTGGAAATGAGAGAAGAGAGGGTTTTTAATTATTTAATTTAATATTTTTATTTTTATTTGCGATTGATAAGGCAGTCGCCTTTAAAAAAATATTAAAAATTCAATTTTTAAATTATTTAATTTAGTATTTTTATAAAATGCGATTGCTGAAGCCATCGCCTTTGATAATTAAAATTTTACATTCTCGCACCCGGACTACGTTGTTAGCGCCTAAGGAAAAACATATATGTGATGGCATCCGTGACTGCTTAGCCAACACGCTAGCCTAATGTGACTACACTAATTGCAGTCACAAAGGTCGTCTCCTTATATAGTCAAACGTGATTGCAAACGTCATCACGGGTTTCAAAAAAGTGGTCACGTTAAATTTTTCATATTCGCGCCTGATTTCTAGGATTGGCACTCCGGACAAAATTACCAAATGTGATTGCACATGTGATTGTACTGCCATCTCCTTAAGGTAACGTGATTGCTTTTTATTTCCGTCCCCTTATCTGGTCTATGGAGACTGCTTTTTTTTTGCCATCACAGAAAGCAGTCACAAAAGGCTATTTTTCTTGTAGTGAGTGTCCCATCTTCTATCAGCTTCCGGATCTCATGCCTCAAATAGTGGCAATCATTAGTGTCGTGTCGGTGGTACTGGTGGAAACGACAATGCTTAGACTTATCCAACCGAATTTTAGGGTTCTTGGGCTTCTAATTCTCCAGTGGCTTTATCAGCTTTCCTTTCACTAGTTATTCCAGTATCTCGCTCAAAGGCATCCCCTCATTGTCATAATGAAGGGATCAGTGTTCTGGGGAACTACTATTGTTCCCAAGACTCGGATTTCCATTGTTCAGTTGGTTACATTGTTGGATCTGTCTAAAAGAGGCTGTGGCATTCTTTCCTTTGTGAGGAATCGATGCTGAGTTGGGTGCAGTTGCTGCTTGGTACTGGTAGTATTGGGTTATGTTTGAGGCTGGTTGTGTCTTCGGGCCTTTCTCGAGATTAGAATTGTTATTGACCACGTGAGTTTCGGGGTAAGTTGTCCTATCAGGTTCTCTCACTTCGGGCGTCTGAACTTTGCGCGGCAGAATCACTTCTTTGCCTGGTTTGACATCTTGGGTCGAGGGAGTACTGGTACTCATCATGAGATCAAGCTTTTCTTGCATTTGTTTCACTTTCTCCATCAATATTACCACATGGGGGTCAACAGGAACACTCGAGTTACTGGAACTCGCAACAAGACCTTTACCAATAGAGGGAACCACAATAGTAGGCCGGTGAAACTGACGGGTGAATTCACTAAGTCTGGAAGGCGGCAACGGAAAATGTGAGGCATCCGTATTTTCTTTTAGCCACCCACTATCGTATTCAGGTGGGTATAGGGGTTTCAGAACATATCCACATGGCTCAAACTGATTACGTGAAGCTGGAGCATAAATTGGCAGGTACTCCTGAGACTGAGAAACAAGTGTGGCTGTAGCATCTAGCCATTGTTGATGATGAATAAAGCCCAATCCGTTCTGAGGAGCTGAGGCTGATGGAGCTCTGATGGCCTGAGGTACTGGGAGGAACTGATGGGCAGTAGTCCTTGGTGGGGGATCATATGTCGAAGGAGGAGGGTATTGGTTGTAGGATGGAGGGTATTAGTTATATGATGGAGGGTATTGGTTGTAGGAGGGAGGGGTTGAAGTCACTGTTTCTGGAGTTTCATCTTCGACCATGACCAGAGAACCATTTGCCTCAACTGTTACCTGAACCCCATGACGACGGAAAACATCGATGAGCATGGCTTGTTGTTCTTCATGAACCTTATAGGCATTTTCCAAAGCTAGGACTAACTCTTCCTCTCCGGTCATCGGATTACCCGTACCACCATTGTTTTCTGTCATATCTGCCATTCTAAACACCTGAGTAGACAAAACTGATGATTCTGCTGAACTGTCTGAGCCTGAGGTTTATGCACTGAAAAGCCGCTGACCCGGTATTCTCATCCACTTCTTTCTCACTGCGAAAAAGAGATAGGAAAGGTTTAGACTTGGGGGTAGGCAAGGTTTAGACTCGGGGTAGGTGAGGTTTAGACTCGGAGGTAGGTGTTTAAACTGAAGGCTCAAGTAACATGCATGTACTGCTTAAGTTTTACTTAAAACACATTTTCTCCTAATCCTAATTGATCGAAAAAGATTAGACCTTGAAAGGTCAAGATTGAAAATTGAACCGTGAGGGTCTTGATTGGAGATTTGACCGTGAAAGGTCGAGATTAAAGATTTGACCGTGGAAGGTCGGGATTGCCTATTTGACCATGAAAGGTCAATATCGGAGGTTGGACCGTGAAGATCGCGATTGGAGATTTGATCATGAGAGGTCGAGGTCGAAGCTCAGAGATCGGACCGTGAAGGTCGCGATTGGAGATTTGACCTTGAAAGGTCGGGATTAAAGATTGAAAATCGGATCGTGAGGGTCTCGATTAGAGATTTGACCGTAAAAGGTTGAGATCGAAGATCGGAGATCGGACCGTGAAGGTCGCAATTAGAGATTTGACCATGAAAGGACGAGACCGAAGATCGGAGATCGGACCGGGAGTGTCTCGATTGGAGATTTGACCGTGAAAGGTCAGGATTAAAGATTTGAGATCGGACCGTGAGGGTCTCGATTGGAGATTCCAGAAAGGGGACCATGCAATTGTGATTCCATAAATTGTTCAAGTTTACTTAAAACAGTGTCTTTTAATTATCCCTATTTTGTTAGAAAAGGTTGCCCTTCTTTTTCGCAACTACTCTAGATCTTGGATCAGTGGACTTCGTCACTACGTCTATAAGCCCCTCATTTTGCACCTGTATTTCGACATCCCAGGATGGACAGCCCCGGGCGAGGGTCCTATAGGGCAAGTGGATCCCACCTTCTGAGAGAGAAGAACGGTCTTAGGGTCTAGTGGATCATAGGAGTTTTAACGCACGAGCGATGCGGATTATAGTCAATGTCAATGCCGTGAAAGTCAAGTCTTTTAGCCTCAACGAAATTTCGGCAGAGCTTCGCTTGCGCGATAGACGTTTGACTTCAACATTGTCCAAGGAAAATAATAGGCATGGGTCGGACATTAAAAGTCGAATGACACGGTGTCACATTGAGCGTTGTTGTAAACTTTGTGCAAGTCAAAGTCAAAGTCAATACCGGGGTCAAGATTTTGCCAATTTTGTCTAACGAAATTTTGGCATGGCTTCGCTTGCGCGAGGAATCTTGACTCTAGCATGGGCTCGGGTTTGACTTTTACATACCCCGTGTAAGTCAAAGTCGAAGTCAATGTCGGGGTCAAGATTTTGCCAATTTTGCCTAACGAAATTTCGGGATGACTTCGCTTGCGCGAGGAATCTTGACTTTTAACATGGGCTCGGGTTTGACTTTTATGGGGATATACGACGATGCTGTATGACACGGTCTAGACCAAAAACCAACCAAAAAAGTCACATTTTTAAAAGTGAGACACGGACTAGTGCATTGGTCAACACTGACTGCCATAGGGAGTTTGGGATGATTTCGTGCGCGCCCGGGAGCGTCGTAACACTGTCCGTGACTGCAGCTGAACAACCATCCCGGGTTTAAAGGACGTGCGTGCAAAAGTGTACATGATATATATGGTGTGCGTAGTCTGCGGTCTCCTAAAAATTCTTATTTTGAGTTAAAATAGAGATTTTCATCATGTATTTTTAAAGAATGTTTTGGGGATGGAGAAAATGCATCACATAAGCACATAAATTTTCTGGAACCAGGCCAGATTCAGGACTGAATAGCCCCAAATCACCACGGTTTCATGATTAGCCTCAGATAAAAGTGTCCTGGTGGAACTGCGAATGAAGCCGTCCAGCTCGGGTCAAGGCAGATCAAGCCGTCTGGCTGGATTCAACAGCTTTCCAGGTTCCAATTTTTTCCTTTCCAGACTATTTTTCCAGAAATTTTTGGCAACTTTCAGCTTCAGAATTGCACCTGTTTATTATTCAGAGTATCCACAAGCCAAACAAGAACACAAAAGATGTATGAAAAAAGAAAATTGCACAAGCACAAAGATCGGACCCGAGACGGAAGGCTAACCCTCATAAACGTTTCCAACGCTTCTTATGGGAAAAGAAGTTTGGAAAACATTTACATTTCCCCAGCGGAGTTGCCAAACTGTGAATGTGGCCCTGGGATTTTTCCTCTTTTCCTTTTACGAAAAAGGGGGGATCGCCGTTCACCTCAGTTTGAAGACACCGGTTTTATGAAAAACGGAGTTGCCACGCCATTTTGATTTCCTCAAAACTTTGAAAAAAAGAATAAGGGTTCGGAGGTTAAGTTACTCCTTGGGAAGAACGTTTGACGTTCACCCAAGGAGCCTTGCAAAAGCAAGTCTTCCTAGATCCAAAATTTTTGCTTGTTTGTGTGCTTGCATGCGTGATTTGAAAAGAGAAAAGGATGTGTCAAGTTTATCATTCGGACGTAAAAACCATTTTAAGAAGGTTTTAGCTCGGGATACCTTGGACTTTGGTGTTTTCGGGATTTTGATCCCGTGCTCACTTTGGACTTGGGATCATCATGACGGGAATTATCTACCCTCCCGTTAGATTAATCAACCATCATAGGCGTAGGAGCCTTGGTATGTCTTAACCTAACTTTCCTTGGGAATTTTAGTCACATGTGATCAAAAGGGGCTCGTCTTTAAGTCCAAGAAAGAGACTATTTAGAAAAGAATGAATCTTTGTCCATCGATCCTACATCTTGAGACGATGATGATTCATAGGGACATTTTTATGTTCGTCTCAAGTGATTGTCGGAGATTTCGGGACTAAGACTCATTGAGTTCTAACGGGACAAGGATTATGGCATTTTTATGATGGGATTGATGTAAAGATGGAGTCTTTACACCTGTCCTCACCATGGAATGCATCAAGAACCACGGGACTAGGGGAATGGGATGTAAAGATTGGATCCTTAAGCTCATCCTATGTCTTTTTGTGCCTTAGAAGGCTTTTAGACAATCCTTGGAGAAAAAGATCCATCTTTAGGGACATGGGGAAATAACATTTAATGTAAAGATTGCATTTTTAATATGAACAATACAAGGAGTATCATTAAACTAAGGACATAATGTAAAAGGGATGATCTTTATGGCTTTTCCTATGTCCTTAATACCTCATAAGGTGGACAATCCTTGGAAAGCTAGATCAAGGGAAAGGGAATGACATAAAATAAATAAAGATTGCATTTTTATACATAAAAATAGAGGGGAATCACATCATCATATGGTAGATCATCCCTAGAACAAGCCACTTGTGGAATCTTGTTCATCTTAGGGAGAAAATCTCCATTTGAATCCTTTGTGTAGGGGAATAGGAAATATGACGATTACATTGCAAAGATCAAAGCTTTTTGACAATAATAAATATAAATTACAAGTAATAATATGACAAGAGTATATAGGGGTGTATCAAAAGGTAAAGGAAGGAGAGATTACCAATATTGGTTTTTCTCTCTCTTCTTTGGGAGTTTTCCTAGTCAATGTCTATTTAGGAATAGATCAAGGTAGGATAAGTGTATGAGGGAGGAGGTTTTTGTGTGTTTTTGAGGGTTTGAGTTCTAATTCCTGCAGAGTAACAGTGCTTGAAAACTGTGTGTGAAAATGGGTAGAGGAGACCTCTATTTATAAGCCTCTGCCAGACAGCAAAAGAGGCCGCATGGCTTCATTTGCCGGCAAAAGAGGCCGCATAGCTTCATTTGCTGTCGACTCAGCTTTTTCTAGAAACATGCAAGGTGGCAGTCTAGAAGGCCCTTTTCAGCGAGGTCCTATCCAAAATTCTTATTCCTAAT
This sequence comes from Adenophora triphylla var. japonica, assembly GCA_022495995.1. Classification (NCBI taxonomy): domain Eukaryota; kingdom Viridiplantae; phylum Streptophyta; class Magnoliopsida; order Asterales; family Campanulaceae; genus Adenophora; species Adenophora triphylla. The sequence continues at coordinate 7,934 of JAFEMH010006743.1, read as the reverse complement.
AGGTCCTTCTTCGCTCGAAAAGTATCAAAAAGTTCCCGAATTGCCCCTAAACTTTATGAAAGTTTGGGGAACTGCTAGGAAACTTTAATTGGAAGGCATGAGCCAAATTTGGGTACTTACACCCACACTCGAGCCAAACACTTAAGCCCAACACTCTTTCATTTATTATTATCACCCAAATAATAATTAAATTAATTAAATAAATACTTAAAATAAAACGGGTTGTTACATTCTTACCCCCTTAAAAGAGTTTGGTCCACCAAACTAAACATACCTTAATCTGAAAACAGGGCGGGTTACATCTAACGCATCTCGCTCTCGAGCTCCCACGTCGCTTCCCTTTCAGTATGGTTGCTCCACTGTACTTTCACGTAGGGAATTACTCGCTTCCTCAAAACTTTATCTTTCCGATCCACAATCTTCACAGTTTTCTCATCGTAGCTCAAATCGGCACAAATTCTGAGCTGCTTATACTCGATCACATGACTCGGATCGGGAATGTACTTTCTTAACATCGATACATGAAACACATTGTGCACTCCTGCTAGCACAGGTGGTAAAGCTAATTTGTAGGCTACCATCCCAACTCGTTCCAAGATCTCAAATGGTCCCACATATCTTGGGCTTAACTTTCCACGAATTCCGAATCTCATAACTCCTTTGGTTGGCGAAATCTTCAAGAATACTCGATCTCCCAACTGAAACTCTAGATCGCGTCGCCTACGATCTGCATACGACTTTTGTCTACTCTGGGCGGTCAACAACCATTTAGGAATCTGTTGCACTTTGTCCGCCATCACTTGGACAATTTCTGGTCCTGTCAATTTCCTCTCACCAACTTCATCCCAAGAAGTCGATGATCTGCATTTCCTTCCATACAATGCTTCATATGGTGCCATACTGATACCAGCATGAAAACTATTATTGTAGGCGAACTCTACTAACGTCAAATGTTCATCCCACCATCCTTGCCAATCCAATGACATAGCCCTTAACATATCTTCCAAAATCTTGATAGTCCTTTCTGACTGTCCATCTGTCTGTGGGTGAAAAGTTGTACTCATCGTCAACTCTATACCTAATGCCTGCTGTAGGCTCTTCCAAAATTTTGACATGAATCTTGCATCTCGATCCGACACTATCGAAACTGGTATTCCATGTAATCTCACAATCTCATCAATGTACAACTTGGATAACTTTTCTAGCAAATCCGTCACTTTGATTGCCATAAAATGAGCTGACTTCGTAAGTCTATCCACTATGACCCAAATTGCATTATGTCCTTTCAACGTCTTTGGTAATCCAAAAACCAAATCCATTACTATATGTTCCCACTTCCACCTTGGAATAGGTAATGACTGTAATAATCCTGCTGGTTTCTGATGTTCACTTTTTACTTGTTGACACACCAACACTTTGATACAAACTCTGCCACTTCTCCTTTCATATTATTCCACCAAAAGACTCCCTTGTTTCCTATACATCTTGGTACTTCCATGATGTATAGAGAACTTCGAACAATGCGCTTCTCGCAAAATTTCCCTTTTTATATCCTGATTGCTCGGTACCCAAATTCTTGATTGATACCTTAAGATCTGATCGTCTCCTAGACGCAAATTTGCTTCCTTTCCTTTAGCCATAATCTCATGTATCTTTACATTTTCTTTATCAGTTCCTTGTGCTATCTTGATTCTGTCCAAAAGCGTTGGCTGAACACTCAATGGTGCTATATACCCTTGAACTCGTACTTCCATACCTGAAACTTCGATGCGGTTCCACGCACTTACCCCCTTAGAAATCAATGTCGCTAAGGTTCCGTGATTCTTTTTACTCAAAGCATCTGCCACCTTATTGGCCTTCCCCGGATGGTATAAAATCGTACAATCACAATCTTTCAGTAACTCAAGCCATCTCCTTTGTCTCATGTTAAGCTCCTTCTATGTGAAAATATACTTAAGACTCTTATGATCCGTATATATTTGACAAGTCATTCCATACAAGTAATGTCTCCAAATCTTTAATGCAAACACCACTGCTGCTAACTCCAAATCATGAGTCGGATAATTCTTTTCATGAGTCTTCAATTGTCTTGACACGTAAGCTATAACATTATCGTTCTGCATCAACACGCAGCCTAATCCTTTAAGTGAAGCATCGCTATAAATTACAAATCCGTCTGATCCAGATGGTAAAGTAAGAACTAGTGCGGACATCAATCGTCGCTCTAGTTCCTGAAAATTCTTTTCACATTCGTCTGACCAAACGAACTTTGCTCCTTTCTGCGTTAACGGTCCTGACAACTTAGAGAAACCTTCAATGAATCTCGTATAGTAGCCAACCAATCCCAAGAAACTTCTTATCTCACTAACTGTAGTTGGTCTTTCCCAATTCACTATAGCTTCTATTTTTGTTGGGTCTACTGCAACTCCATCCTTAGATACCACATGTCCTAAGAATGCTACTTCCTCTAGCCAAAATTTGCACTTCTTGAATTTAGCATACAACTGTTGTTCTCTTAATATTTGTAGCACTAACTTTAAGTGCACTTCATGCTCTTCATGCTCTTCCTTTGTCTTTGAATACACCAAGATTTCATCAATGAATACAATCACACACTTATCTAAGAACTTCTGAAATATCCTATTCATTAGTTCCATGAATGTTGCTAGCGCATTAGTCAATCCGAACGGCCTAACCAAAAACTCGTAGTGACCGTACCTTGTCCTAAAGGCCGTCTTTGCAATATCTTCTTTCTTCACTCTTAACTGATGATATCCAGACCTCATATCTATCCTCGAGAAATAACACGCTCCCTGAAGTTGGTCAAACAAGTCATCTATCCTTGGTAACGGGTACTGGTTCCTTACCGTCACACTATTCAATTCTTGATAGTCGATGCACATCCTCATTTATCCATTCTTCTTCTTCACAAATAGTACCGGTGCACCCCACGGTGAAATACTCGGCCTTATCAATCCTTTATCCAATAGTTCTTGTAACTGTTCCTTCAGTTCTTTAAGTTCAGTTGGCGCCATTCTGTACGGTGCCTTAGATATTGGTGCAGTTTCTGGTACTAAATCTATAGAGAATTCCACTTCTCTTCCTGGCGGTATTCCAAGCAAATCTTCTGGAAACACATTCTTGAAATCTCTGATCACTGAAAGAGATTCTATACTCACTTCCTTTTTGTTCGTCTCGCCAATATAGGATAAGAAACCTTCACATCCTTTTCTTAATGATATCAAATTCATTCATTCCTAACTCGATAAGATTAACCTCGTGTACTCGTTCTCCTATTTTCAAAGGACAACGCTTATATTCATATGAAATAGGAATTGACTCTCTCGTCAGAGTATCTATGACCAGAGGTAATTCTAACGCCTCGGGTTTCAAGTTCATTTTCCTTGCCAAACAAGCACTAATAATTGAATGTGTAGCACCAGAATCAAACAATGCATGCACATCACTAAATATAGTTGAATTGTACCTTCAACCAAATCATTGGTGGCTCTTGCGTCCTTGATAGTCATGGTGAACACTCGTCCACGATCACCACCGGTTCCCTTATCATCATTTTCTCCTTGAGCAATTCAAGTTTTCTTTGGTTCTGGGCACTTCCACTGCGGATGTCACGACTTGTCACAATTGTAACATTTATTTTCTTTATTCCAACATTCTCCAGTCTTGTGCTTCCTGTCGCACACTTGACATTTATCACTTGCCCCTTTTTCCTTGAGCATCACCTCGATCTCCATCTTTGCGGTTACCGAAGTTCTTATTCTGGTACTTGCTACTAGCACCTTCCTTCACATGGTTCTCATCCGTAGCCTTTCTCTTGTTACTGGTTCCATCTCGGTTCCAGCTCTTAGTTCCACTTGATTCTTTTTTTCTGGTACTTTCCTTTTCTCTTCGCATTTACTGTGGTATTTGTCTACTTCTTTTCCACTACCCTTACTCTGTCCAGCACTGTTCCATATGTCGGCAGCAACAATAGAGTGATTCTGTATATGATCCTGTCACTTAGACCAGCTTCAAATTTCCTTGCTTTCTACTCCTCATTATCGAAAAATGTTGGAGCGAATTCCATTAACTCAGTGAACTTCTCACTGCATTCATCCACTAATAAACTCCCCAGAGTTAGCGTCATAAACTCAGCCACTTTGGCATTCCGATAGCTCGTCGGATAGTACTTCTCATTAAATACATTACAACGTCCTCTTAGAAATGAAGGTAGAAGATTGAAAAGGGTGGAGAAAAGGTCTGTTTTCACCATTTGAGTGACCTCTTATTACCTTCATTTTTTTGCTAATGACAAATATACGATGCTTTGTTTCTTGTAAAGCTATAATTTGTGAAGATCCTTAGGAGTATTGATTGCATGCGGCGATTAGAAATGGAAAAATTGTCCTCTTCGGCTTAAACGGAAAATACTATTTAACGCTTGAGGTAGAAGAACTTATTTGCTACTGTCTTTTTGATCGAAGATAGCGGACAGTTTTGATAGTTGTGGGTGAAAAGGCTCTCGTCTTATTTATATTTTAAGATGTTAACCACGATCACAAATGCCACCTAAGTGTGCATCCCCAGGGTGCGAGATTGATATCGGGCGCTCGAAACGTGGCGACATAATCACGAGTCCGCGATGCGAGTCAATCGCCCCAAATGGGATCTAGAATCGCTTTTAAGGGCGTGTGCGGTTGAATATGTTACATTATTGAGACATTTACCCCCCTTCCTCCCCCTTTGACTTTAAAAATTCCGACTTGAAAATTAGATATTTAGTAACTTATCTAATTGTTGCATATGTAACATGTTATGTTTACTAAATATGTAACATGTTATGTTTACTTAAATATAACATGTTTACATATTTGATTATGAAGTACGGTTATTTATCGTTGGTTCTTTATAGTGGCATATGTTTTCTTCTATTCGTTAATATTACTAACATGTACGTTTTCTTTTTGTCTTTTGAACGTGATTCGGTATAACTCAAATTGATTATTACCACCATTTCTAGATTACGCGGTTATTCGTTTTCTTTATCCTTTCAGCTCTTTATCAATTATTTTTGTGATTTTCATAGGAATACTCTTTATTCTCGGTTATGGTTCTCAAGCACATTTTATGATTTTAGGAGTACTACACCTTAAATGTTGGTTTACTTATTTACGCGACACGTATATACGAAACCGTATCCTAGTTTGTTTCATATAAATGGATTTACAAAAATTTTTAAAATGTCTTTGACTTGAGATGCTTTTCCTTTAAAATGTATCTTTGATTTCGATACACTTTTTACTCTAATCATACTTGAGGCGCAAGCTAAGTACTAATCATGTTAACAATTTGTTTTAGAGTACTATATTATAGTATTTGCCTATATCATGGCTACTCTAAATATTAAGCTTCATCATATTCTTTTATGACTCTAAATATTTCTTCAAAACATATTCTTTCATGCTTAAATAAACCTAGTCTGTGAAAAAAAAACTAAAATAAAATCAAACATAGTATAAACTATAAATTCCATATTTGACTTGTTAAAAGCTTTATCAATATCATAAAAAAAAAAAAAAAAAATAAAAAGCATCGTTAACATTATACTACCAAAAAAACTTAGTTAGAGCTAGTTCAACGAACTTCATTAATCAACAATACGAAAAATGTGCAATCTTGTTTCTATGTAGAAAATCTTTTCTTGATAATAAGCTAATTAATCCTTAAATGCGACAATGACATTTTCATAATTTTTCCTTGTAGAGACTAATCATTATCCCTCATGAGATATCAGCGACACATTTTCATAATTTTCCTTCAAATTAAAGAGATCCCCACCCCCACAAAATGGTAAAATAAAATTAAATAAATTAAAATTAAATAAAAAATAATAATAATAAGATGAAAGAAAGCAAACAATCGAAGCTTGCGTTTCATCCTTCTCTAGGTAGATGCGCCTATAGTAAATTGATTGTGCTTGATAAAACAGTGTTATCAATGGAAACTATCATGGTTTAATAGCACAATCAAATGTATATTAACTTGACGGGACGTAAATTCACAAATCAAGAAGCTTTCTCAAGAAGAAGTGAATATATAGTTCAGCTAGCTCCATGGGAAGAACATGTGTAACACCATATCCCCATAGGCTGACAGAGAATTTGTCTCAAAATAAGGACTATTAGGTTGAAAGCTAGTCACGAGGTGGAGCTGACAAGAGATAGAAACTGAGGATGCAAAACCTATCTAGCATTTGATCTGTGAACTTTTTGTATAAAATTAGTTGACTCATAATGCGTAGGATTGCACTGAAGCATTAAGTTAAGACGGTTGAGCCGCGTAAAATATACGGTATCATGCTCTGACTGTTTCCTAGCCATGTAAACTTTCCTGGCACTCTTTTATTTGCGGATTAGCCGTGTATCATGCTAAATTACGAAAAAAATGTACTCAATCACACCAAGGTTGTAGCGAGTACAATGAAAAAAAAAAACACACACATTGTGCATGAGGGCACTTGTGTGCGCTCTGCCATGACCAATCGATTCACCCTCACATGCCCGTATACGTCTGACAGACACAGCCTTGACTCATGCACCTTGCACAATTAAGAAAAATACCCACTTTGCACACACACATAGAAACACGCGGAGAGACATACGAGTGAGAGAAACATTGCAGGCTGGTGCACACACGCGGTGGCACGCGCAGGGGCACACGCACACGCGCGAAAAACTCGGCATTGTACTCTCGCACACCCCAAAATTCACTTCCCAACCACATCCATATCAATCCTTCTAAAACAAACCGCTTAGCTGATTCGATTTAGAAACATAACAAAGCGCAAGCAAACTAACCCTTTGAAACAATCCAAACCGCCGGTTGATCTAACCCCGCATGATCAAAAACTTCACATCGAGCATGAAAAACAAACTAAAGCCGATAAAGAGTGAATCCAAGTGCCATGACATTAAATCCACTATCCTTTTTTTATTCCATTAACGGGGCAGCGAAAAATCAAAGTGGACACGCCCAAAGACTCAGCAAATTTGACAGTTTGATTTACAAATACGCGTTTCAGTAATTAGGCAGTTTCAATCAAATAAGAGGTTGAATTTCAAGAAATGAGAGGGAGAAAACGTGCATCGTTGGACAGGCATTAGGATGGAGATCGACAGCTTGGAGAACGAAGCGTAAGGAAAAGAGAAAGACGAAAGCAAGAGACCATACGGTGAGAAGCGACAGGGCAGCTGAGTGATGGCTAGACAAAAGACGGCAGCGATGAGAGATCTTGCCTTCTGACGAGGAGACGGCGGCATGGTGATGGAAGTACGAGAGAGCTCGGGAATTACTGGGGGAAATTGAGGCCCAAGAGAGAAAGCGGGGGAAGAGAGAGAGATATTACAGTCGTAATGAATTTAGGGCGTAAATTTTTTATTTATATTTTACCTCGGCGACGGAATATTCAGCCGCCGATAATCTGCTTTAGACACAAAATTACGTTCACATGGATCGATGACGTGCATTTAACCACCGCATAATGAATTCCGAACAGCATAGACGGACTAATTTCACATGCCATGTTGCTATAATTAACCTCGTAAGTTGACGTGTTAATATGAGTGTTAGGCCAAGTAGTATAATTAATAAAATAAATATCATTAATTAAAATCATTCCGGCTAAATGAATATCTTAAATTGAATTATATTATATATAACATGAAAAATTATTTTAAATCACTATCAAAAAAATAAATAGGAGTCAATAAATATTATTTTTGAAAAAAATAATAAATCATAAATATTTATTAATTTTAATTTAATAAATATCATTCTTTGTAATTATATAAAATATGAAAATTATTTTAAATTACTCATCAAAAAATAAATATGAGTCAATAAATATTATTTTTGAAAAAATGAATAAATCATAA
>JAFEMH010006742.1:0-114133 GCA_022495995.1 Adenophora triphylla var. japonica | reverse complement strand
TAAAAATAATAAAGAGAAAACCGTAAATTCATTATCTTGAGTTTGCTTGAATCCGGTGTCGCAACACTCCTTGAATCGTCATCTTGAATTTGCTTGAATCCCAGTCGTGTGTGACACACTCTCCTTAAGACTAATTCGCCCCCTCACTACGAGTGCTCGAGGTCTTCAATGGACGTTAGTCTCCCAGGATAAAACGGATGAACCGGAACAAATTTGCACTTAAAGTTTTCCGGCGAATTTCCCTATGCTTGAACAAAATCACCATGGATATTTCTCTAGGAGGCCAAAGGAAGAAGATAACAAATTGCAAGAGGGAGGGTGGAAAGATTGATGAAAAACATTCTAGTTTCTTGTTGTGGGTAACTCTCATTTAGTGTGACGACCCCAACCCTAGGCACTCATTTTAAATAATAAATTTTATGCTTTTAATATTTATGTTATCTTTATATGTTCAATTATACCTTTAAATTCTTAAATTAAGATAAATTGGGTGAGAAGTAAAATTAGAATCTTTTATGAAAATATTAGACATTAAATAAAGAAACTTGAAGAGATAATAAAAATGGAAATATGATAAATAATGTAGGGAGGTTAAATAAATGAGTAGGATGAATTAAGGGGATAAGATTTATTTTAATTTAATTTGGGTGGGTGAAAGCCTTGGTTATTTTGAAATGGGGGGCCAAAATCCCTTACTTCTCCCATGCCATGCCAAGTGTCCTCCCTCCCTCACCTCTCTTACTCCTTTCCCCTCCTCCTCCTCATTCACTACCCTTCTTCCCTAGAGAAACTCTTTGAATCCTCCATTGAAGCTCCCACTCCCCAAGCTTTGAAGTCAAGACTTTCTTCACCAAAAATCAAGTTTTAGAGCACCATTGAAGTTGAATCACCTAGAGGAACCCATCAAGATCAATCTTTCCTTATAAAATCCAAGTAAGTTGTTATGACTTCCCTTCTTTTAATTGTTCATACTCTCCTTGATGTTCTTCTTGTTCTTGTGATGCTTGGTTCTTGCTTTGGAAACTTTAGGAGAGTTAAATGTTGGGAAAATGGAATTATTGAAGTTAGGGTTCATGGAAGATCTTGTAAAAAGGGTTTGAAATGGGTAGATTGGTAGTAGATAAATAATCTAGGATTAATTGATTTTGAATTTACATGTTTGATTGGGACTTGGTAAGATGAAGTTATCATTTGGTGTTCTTGAACTAAGCCATGGTAGAAGGAAAGGATGAACTAGGTTGAAAGGGGTTAAAAATGCAAAGGTGGAGGAGGCTTGGGCGGTCGCCCAGTGGGCTTGGGCGGTCGCCCAGATGGCGAGGTCCAAATTCCCTTGAAGTCCACTTGGGCGGTCGCCCAGTGGTTAGCGGTCGCCAGGCGAAACCATAATTTCTTTTGAGGTCCACTTGGGCGGTCGCCCGAGTGTAGGCGGTCGCGAGACCACTGAACCAGTTTTTCTTAATTTAAACAAGGATCGTTTGGCAAGTTGTTTGGCCACTTAAAAGGGTGACTCCCACTTAGTAATTGAACTTGAACCTTCATTTAGGTCTTGTATCCTTGTATATGGAATTTGTAGGAGTAGGTTTATGATCCCTCATTTCCTTACTTGATGTTATATATATTGTTGTTGATATTGTTTAGTGTATTCATAAATTGTTACACTTTGATATTGTTGGGCATGAGTATATATTACCATGTGGCTATTGTTTATCCCTTTTTGTGGATTTTATTCAAGTATCTATTATGTGCTTGATATGTGTGAGTCATGACGTTGGGGTATAACGAGAATACGATCAATTATGGAAGTGTGACCTAATGTGATCGGATTATGTTATATACGTGACCGTCCCCTCCTGTGGCCACGAGGTTGGGGTTATAAGCGTCTGTATTGAGCCAAAAGCCTTACGAGTTGCTCTTTTGTCTTATTTGGTTCCACTGAAAAACGGGTCTTTTAAGGCGTGAGTATTGCTTAAGCGGCTCATGTAAATTGGAGTATTATTATACCCAATGTTGTACGACTCTGTTCCGAGACGGGAAAAGGTAAACCAAGGTAATGGAATGTGTTTATAGCTTTCCCAATGTGTTATGTGTGACTTGTTATATGTTGCATTTATTTGGCATATTGCTTTGCATCCGTAATAACTTCTTTGAGATTTATTGCTCAGGCCCTCTCCCCTTGCTTGTTTTAGATCCAGAGGCAGGAGGACCGCCCAAGTAAGGACGGAAAGGAGTTTGGCTGTGAGCATTTTGGGATATTGTCGGGTACGTTAGGTTGGCGTAGAAATTATTTTGTCATAATTCCTTTTGGGCGTTTGTAATTATAAACTTTATCTTTCTACGTTAAAAACCAATATCTTTTGTAACTAAACAGTTGATCGTTTTCGAAGTTAGTTATCTCCTCCTCAGATGTGGAGTTGAGTGGAGTTCTTTTAAAATGTTATATTATTAATGTTTATGTTTGAAAGTCAAAGTAAAGTTTTAAAAAGTTTAGTGTTTTCGGGTTAGTTTGAGGACGCTCCAACTCGGGACACGTGTAGGTTCCGGGTCGGGGTCCTCACGGTTGTATCGAGCTCGGTTAGAATTCTCGGGTAGAGTCTAGGCGAGTGAAGTGTGTGATAGCGACGTCGAGTGTTTAATGCGGGAGTTTGTTGTTATGGCGGGAAATGATGGTGATCGAGAATCTGGGTTTGGGTGGTGTTGGTAATCCGAATGCGAGATGATGGATATGTTAGAGGTTTCTTGACATATGGCAACTCGGAATTTGAATCGGGGTAGGCAACGGCAGAAAGCGGGACAAGGGCAACATGGTTTGGAGAAGTTCGTGAAGATGTCTCCTCCTAGCTTCAACGGAGATCCGGATCCGGCGAAGGCTGAGAGAGGTGGCTTGAGGCTATGAATAAGATTTTCGCGGCTATGGAGAGTTCGGATGCGGAGAAGGTGAGAATGTCACGCGTTTTCAAGTTGGAAGGAACCCGTGCGAGCACTGGCCCAGGTGGCAGGAAACCAGTAGTAAGAGATGGTTGGGACCGGGATTTGACACCACGGACATGGGAGAACTTCACACGCAAGTTTCGGGATCACTTTGTACCGATGGTTACTAGAGACAAGAAGGAAGGCGAGTTTAAGAAGCTGGAGCGAGGGACCATGACGATAGCGCGGTATTCGACAAAGTTCACGAGTGGCCCGATATTGTCCTCATTTGGTGCCGGATGAAGAGAGGCGAGTCTACCGGTTTGTGAAAGGTTTAAGGGTTGAGTTCGGAAGCGATTGTTGACGCATAACTTCGCCAACTTCCAAGCGGCGGTGAATATGGCGTATCGGATTGAGAATGACATAGAGGAGCATCGTGGTAGAAATGAAGGTGGAAACGAGAAATAGGTTCCAAGGTCGAGGTTCGGGACGAGAATAGGGTGCGGTAGAGGACATTTACTCGGGAAGCGAATCGAGGAGGAAATGTGGCGGCTCCGGCAAATCGTGCGACTTAGGTCGGTTTGGGACAACATGTGGGTTTTGCAAGAGGCTAGGGCATTCGGAGGACAAGTGTTGGAGCAAACAAGGAAAGTGTTTGGAGTGTGGGTCGGCGAGGCCATTTTAGGAGGAATTGCCCCAAGTTACGAGAATAAGCAAGCTTCGGGTACCGGATTTGGAGGACAAGGTAGTGGTGTGAAGAGAGATGTTGATGGGAAACCTAAGGATAGAGTCCAAGGTCGTGTGTTTGCTTTGGGTCGAGGAGAGGTCGATCCTAATGCCGTCATTAGAGGTATAGTTCTGTCTCGGGAGTTAAGGCCCGCATTCTTATAGATCCGGGTCTTCCCATTTCATTTGTGGCATCTCATTTTGCATTCTCATTACATATCTTGCACGAATCTATGCCTTATGTGTTGGAGGTCTCTACTCCTATGGGAGAGAGCCTTGAATCTTCTTTGATATATCGTGGTTGTGATGTGACTATATGTGGGCATGTATTGCGGTGGATTTGGTCGAGTTACCAATCCGTGATTTTGATGTGATCACTTGGGATGGATTGGTTGAGTCGGTGTCATGCTATGGTAGGCTGTCGTAGAAAGCGAGTCTCATTTGCTATGCACGATATGCCTACTTTTGTATTTGATGCGGATAGATCTATGTTCGGTTTACATGTTATCTAACGCTTTAAAGGCTAGGAAGATGCTATCTAAGGGTGTGCGGGTTACTTGGCTTATGTGGTAGATTCCAATAAGAAGTCTCCGAGTTAGCTCATGTTCCTGTTGTTAATGAATTTAGTGATGTGTTTTCTAGCGAGTACTCTATGCCTCCGGATCGTGAGATAGAGTTTTGTATTGACTTAGTGCCCGGTACCGCACCTATCTCTAAAGCACCCTATAGAATGGCTCCGGCCGAGTTAAAAGAGTTGAAGGTCCAATTGCAAGAATTGTTAGACCGAGGTTTTATTCGTCCTAGTGTGTCTCCGTGGGGAGCACCGGTCTTGTTTGTTAGGAAGAAGGATGGTACCTTACGATTGTGCATTGACTATCGTTTGTTGAACCAAGCCACCATTAAGAATAAGTATCCTCTTCCGCATATAGATGATTTGTTTGACCAACTCCAAGGTTCCGTTATCTACTCAAAGCTTGATTTGAGAAGCGGATACCATCGATTGAAGATTAGGCCGGATGATGTTGCTAAGACAGCTTTTCGAACTAGATATGGTCATTATGAGTTTGTTGTGATGCCGTTTGGGTTAACTAATGCTCAGTAGTATTTATGGATATGATGAACCGTGTTTTCAAGCCTTATCTTGATAGTTTTGTGGTGGTCTTTATTGATGATATTCTTGTGTATTCTAAGTCCCGGGAAGAGCATGAGAATCATTTGAGGATTGTCTTGTCCGTTCTTCGTGAGAAGCAGTTGTATGCTAAGTTCAGTAAGTGCGAGTTTTGGCTTGAGTGATTTCTTTCTTGGGGCATGTTGTGTCGAGTTCGGGAATTTCCGTTGATCCTTCAAAGATTGAGGCCGTGGTTAATTGGAAGCAACCTTCGGCCGTGACCGAGGTCCGTAGTTTTCTTGGTTTGGCGGGGGTATTATCGGAGGTTCATTGAGGGGTTTTCTCGGATTGCGACTCCGTTGACTAGGTTGACTCGGAAAGATGTATCGTTTGTATGGGATTCCAAGTGTGAAGCAAGCTTTGATGAATTGAAGAAGAGATTGACAACGGCTCCTATTCTTACCCTTCCGGATGGTTGTGAGAATTTTGTGATCTATAGTGATGCCTCGAAGGCGGGTTTGGGATGTGTGTTGATGCAAAATGGAAAGGTTATTGCGTATGCCTCTAGGAAGTTATCACCGGCGGAACAATTACCCTACTCATGATATGGAATTGGCGGCGATTGTATTTGCGTTGCATAAGTGGAAGCACTACCTTTATGGGGCGAAATTCGAGATTTTCACCGATCATAAGAGTTTGAAGTACTTATTCACCCAAAAGGAGTTGAACAACCGACAAAGGAGATGGCTTGAGTTTTTGAAAGATTTCGATTGTATAATTTCTTTTCATCCGGGAAGGCCAATGTGGTGGCCGATGCGATTAGCCGAAAGGCGTATATGACAGCTTTGAGTTCTCGGGAATTGAAGAGTGAAGTAATTATTGCGAATGTTAGAGCCGTTCCGACTTTGTATGGGGATTTGAAGGAAGCTCAACAAGGTGATCCGGAGTTGAAGAAGATTTTAGATCAAGTGCAAGATGGGAAAACCGGGGAGTTTGCTTTGAATAGAGATGGGATTTTAACTTTCCAAGGGAGAATTTGCGTTCCGTCATCGCCGGAAATCAAGAAGCGTGTTTTAGAGGATGGCCATAAGTCCAAGTTTGCGATTCATCCGGGAAGTACCAAAATGTATCAAGACTTGAAGCGTGGGTATTGGTGGAATGGTATGAAGAGGGAAATAGCGGATTATGTTTCTAAGTGTTTGACTTGTCAACAAATCAAGGCCGAGCATCAAAGACCGGCGGGACTACTTCAACCATTGGATATTCCGGAATGGAAATGGGAAGGGATCTCGATGGATTTTGTTTCGGGTTTACCTCTTACCGCGAAGAAGATGGATGCTATTTGGGTTATTGTGGATAGATTGACGAAGTCGGCTCATTTTCTTCCGGTGTCAACTAAGTTTTCGTTAGAGAAGTTAGCCCAGTTGTATTTAAAGGAGATTGTGAGACTTCACGGGGTTTCGGTTAGTATTGTGTCTGACAGAGATCCGAGGTTTACATCTAGATTTTGGAGAGCATTGCATGAAGCATTGGGTTCTAAGTTGTGTTTTAGTACCGCGTTTCATCCTCAAACCGACGGTCAGTCCGAGAGAACTATTCAGATACTTGAGGATATGTTACGAGCTTGTGTGATGGATTTCCAATTATCTTGGGAGGATCATCTACCGTTAGTCGAGTTTGCTTACAACAACAGTTATCAGTCTAGTATTGAGATGGCTCCGTATGAGGCGTTGTATGGTAGGAAGTGTCGATCTCCGATGTGTTGGGACGAGGTTGGTGAAGCGAGACTTTGGGGCCCGGATTTGGTTAGGGATTCTACGGAGAAGATCAAGGTGATTCGGGATAGATTGAAGACGGCTCAGAGTAGACAGAAAAGCTACGCCGACAATAGAAGACGGGATTTATCTTTTCGGGTTGGTGACTTTGTGTTCTTGAAGGTCTCTCCGAGGACGGGGATTAAAAGGTTCGGTAATAAGGGTAAGTTGGCTCCGAGGTTTGTAGGTCCGTTTGAGATTCTAGAGAAGATAGGGGAATTGGCTTACCGGTTAGCGTTGCCTCCGTCTTTTTCTTTACTCCATGATGTCTTCCATGTTTCGATGTTGAGGAAGTATTGTCATGACCCCTCCCATGTTTTGAGCTCTCCTCCCGATGATGTCCAAGCGGACATGTCTTATGTTGAAGAGCCATTAAGAGTCCTAGAATTTCAAGTTAAGGAGTTGAGAACTAAGAGTATTCCGATAGTAAAAGTCCTTTGGAAGAACCACACCGTAGAGGAAGCGACGTGGGAGCTAGAGTCGGAGATGAGGGCGAAATACCCGTGGTTGTTTGAAAATTCAAGTAAGTTTTCTTTAAAAATTCGGGTCGAATTTTCTTTAAGGGGGAGTGAGTGTGACGACCCCAACCCTAGGCACTCATTTTAAATAATAAATTATATGCTTTTAATATTTATGTTACCTTTATGTGTTCAATTATGTCTTTAAAATTCTTAAATTAAGATAAATTGGGTGAGAAGTAAAATTAGAATCTTTTATGAAAATATTAGACATTAAATAAAGAAACTTGAAGAGATAATAAAAATGGAAATATGATAAATAATGTAGGGAGGTTAAATAAATGAGTAGGATGAATTAAGGGGATAAGATTTATTTTAATTTAATTTGGGTGGGTGAAAGCCTTGGTTATTTTGAAATGGGGGGCCAAAATCCCTTACTTCTCCCATGCCATGCCAAGTGTCCTCCCTCCCTCACCTCTCTTACTCCTTTCCCCTCCTTCTCCTTCATTCATCCCATTCTTCCCTAGAGAAACTCTTTGAATCCTCCATTGAAGCTCCCACTCCCCAAGCTTTGAAGTCAAGACTTTCTTCACCAAAAATCAAGTTTTAGAGCACCATTGAAGTTGAATCACCTAGAGGAACCCATCAAGATCAATCTTTCCTTATAAAATCCAAGTAAGTTGTTATGACTTCCCTTCTTTTAATTGTTCATACTCTCCTTGATGTTCTTCTTGTTCTTGTGATGCTTGGTTCTTGCTTTGGAAACTTTAGGAGAGTTAAATGTTGGGAAAATGGAATTATTGAAGTTAGGGTTCATGGAAGATCTTGTAAAAAGGGTTTGAAATGGGTAGATTGGGTGTAGATAAATGATCTAGGATTACTTGATTTTGAATTTACATGTTTTGACTGGGACTTGGTAAGATGAAGTTATCATTTGGTGTTCTTGAACAAGCCATGGTAGAAGGAAAGGATGAACTAGGTTGAAAGGGGTTAAAAATCTGCAAAAGGGGCTGGAGGAGGCTTGGGCGGTCGCCCAAGTGGGCTTGGGCGGTCGCCCAAGCTGGCAGGAGGTCCAAATTCCCTTGAAGTCCACTTGGGCGGTCGCCCAAGTGGTTAAGGGCGGTCGCCCAAGAGGGCAGAAACCATAATTTCTTTTGAGGTCCACTTGGGCGGTCGCCCAAGTGTAAGGGCGGTCGCCCAAGACCCTGAACCAGTTTTTCTTAATTTAAACAAGGATCGTTTGGCAAGTTGTTTGGCCACTTAAAAAGGGTGACTCCCACTTAGTAATTGAACTTGAACCTTCATTTAGGTCTTGTATCCTTGTATATGGAATTTGTAGGGTAGGTTTATGATCCCTCATTTCCTTACTTGATGTTATATATATTGTTGTTGATATTGTTTAGTGTACTCATAAATTGTTACACTTTGATATTGTTGGGCATGAGTATATATTACCATGTGGCTATTGTTTATCCCTTTTTGTGGATTTTATTCAAGTATCTATTACGTGCTTGATATGTGTGAGTCAGCTGACGTTGGGGGTATAACAGAATACGATCAATTATGGAAATGTGACCTAATGTGATCGGATTATGTTATATCTGTGACCGTCCCCTCCTGGCCACGGGTTGGGGTTATAGCGTCTGTATTGAGCCAAAAGCCTTACAGAGTTGCTACTTGTCTTATTTGGTTCCCTGAAAACGGGTCTTTTAAGACGTGAGTATTGCTTAAGCGGCCACTTTTGTAAATTGGAGTATTATTATACCCAATGTTGTACGACTCTTGTTCGAGACGGGAAAAGGTAAACCAAGGTAATGGAATGTGTTTATAGCTTTCCCAATGTGTTATGTGTGACTTATTATATGTTGCATTTATTTGGCATATTGCTGCATCCATAATAGCTTGCTGAGATTTATTCTCACCCCTCTCCCTTTACTGTTTTAGATCCCGAGACAGGAGGACCGCCCAAGTAAGGACGGAAAGGAGTTTGGGCTGAGCATTTTGGGATATTGTCGGGTACGTTAGGTTGGCGTAGAAATTATTTTGTCATAATTCTTTTTGGGCGTTTGTAATTATAAACTTTATCTTTCTACGTTAAAAACCAATATCTTTTGTAACTAAACAGTTGATCGTTTTCGAAGTTAGTTATCTCCTCCTCCGATGTGGAGTTGAGTGGAGTTCTTTTAAAATGTTATATTATTAATGTTTATATTGAAATTCAAAGTAAAGTTTTAAAAGTTTAGTGTTTTCGGGTTAGTTTGAGGACGCTCCAACTCGGGACACGTGTAGGTTCCGGGTCGGGGTCCTCACATTTAGCTTCACCAAAAGTCCTAGAATTTTATATGAAGGTCCTTTCAATTTGTAACCCCAAGACTCTTGGTATGTATCCAATTAATCCCTTAATAATTTGGATTTATGGAACATCAATATCCAATTAATCCCTTAATAATTTGGATTTATGGAACATCATCAATATCCAATTAATCCCTTAATAATTTGGATTTATGGAACATCAATATTTTGATGAAGTTTCAAAAGTTACACTTTCAACCCATCAACTTTGAGCTATCATATCTTTCTTATCCAATACCAAATTGGACATCTAGATATTTCATTTTCATGTTTTCACAACATGGAACATGAACCCACAATAATCTTTGTCAAACGACAAACGATTCATGTAAGGAAAATACACAATTTCCTTCACATATAACGAATTTTTCCAACAATTCCCCACATGAAGGAAATTAATGACGAGTTTGGTGATAGAGTCCGGCAGACGAAAACTTGCATACGATAGGTGTGGGAATGCCCATTGAACCTTCGCTCGTACAAACATATTTACTCTACTCGTAAGTCGGTAGACGCGATGTCCTTGAACCGTTATGCTTTTTGTGTAGCCGATCATATACTTGACACAAGTAACGTCCTAACATAGTTCAATTCTCATAGCTATGTTCATTCATGGCCCTGAACATTTTGCCTGGTTCTGTGAGAGGGTCTAAGAATTGAGCCTCACACAATTCTCCTCGAAGTGGCCCCACTTCTCTCTCACATAGGTGATTTCTTAAAGGTAACCCGTATTACCCCGCTCGAATTTTCGACGCGTAAGAATCATTAAAAGCCATAAGCTTATCCTTGTCCTTTTGGGATGTCACTAACAGGAATGGACTTGGGTTTGGTTCCCCCACAGGTGGCCCATTGCAAGTCTTTTAACAGTTAGGTTGTCCCATTGAATCTAGTTCTTGGGATCTCCAGTCATCTAGATTGGGTTTTCCGTTGTGTTTAACTTTTAAGAGGCTTACGTCTCATTCCCCTCATCGAACTTTCAACTAACTCTCTATTTAACCCTTTGATTAACGGATCCGTTTTTCATTTGACTTCACATTGTCAAATTAGTTGAGAGTAGTTGTTTAATGGTATTATGTCTTAGACATAAATGTCTAGACTACCATTACACACATTGCTATATGTCATGTCAATCATAAATTGAATTTAGCAATATAACATCTTGCTAACACAAGCTTTATCCATGGGACAAGTGTTAACGCAAATTCATTCTAGTGATTTTATATTGATCCTATTAAATTTATCAAGAATATCCATCTAATGACTTGTTTAACAACGAGTCCATTAGTTTTCCTTGAATTTGAATCAAATGATCAAATTTACTAGAATTTTTCTTAGTTTAACATTACTTTTGGATTTAATTAATAAAGTGACTTAGTCACTCTTGTTTAAATTCACACAATCAAACATTTGATGTCATTATCTTTGTACTTGTCTCTAGTCATACAATGACTTTACAAATTAGCACATTTTCTTCTAGGTTGCATTTCTTGAACCGTTTCAATACTTTGATCTATTTCATTCAAAGTATCATATATTCACTTCCAAGAATTTGACATCAATACTTGATTTCCATTGATTTTATTTTCTTTTGATTTTTATATATATTCAAACTTATTGAATCATATATAACAAACCAATATCCACAATTGTTATGAACATAACTCTTGAAACATAATCCACCATTTAGTAACCAAATTCAATTTCTTTGGTAATTGGACTTGCTACTTTGCGAAACACCCCACATTAACAAGTGTACGTAGGCCTACGTTTCCATAATTCATATGGACATCTCATTGTTTTCTTGGGGAAACCTTTCGAAAAGGTAATTATTTTCCAAAGTATACTCACCCCCACATTTTCAGGGTAGTCCTAAAATTAGCAATAATGCTAATTTTCATTATTAACACCATTTGATCATGGTGTACATTGTGGACACTTTGTTTCATTGCTCATACACAACAAACCCCACGGATTGTTCTATGTAAATTTTCTCTTCTAAATCGACATTTAGAAAGGTTATTTACATCCATTTGATGTATTTCAACTTTTTTCTATGCAGCAATTGCAAATACAACTCTTTATTCTCGTGATGAGAGAATAAGTATAAAAGTAATCAAGGTCTTCATTTTTCTTGTAATCCTAAATTACAAGTCTAGCCTTGTACTCATTGATTGTTCCATCGGTCTTCATTTCCTTTTTTTTTTGAAAATTCACTTATATGCTAGTGATTTACTTCTCGAAGGTAAATCCACTAGTTTTCAAGTGTGATTTTCCAAGATGGAATCAATCTTACTTTTAATGACCTATTTCCACAAAGATCCTTTCAAAGAGCTCAATGTCTTTATAACTTTGTGATTCACTTTCTATCATGGAGGTTAGAAAATCCGGGCCATAGAATTTTCTTATCCTACCTCATTTGCTATGTTGAGGTCATGCCTCTTCTTTATCATTCCTCATGATAAGTTTCTTCTTCTATTGAATCATGAATCCGTTTAAATGAGTTTGCCTCATCTCTTAATTTATACGGAAACATATTCTTAAAGAAAGAAGTGGTTCATGATTCCATTATTGAATCTTGAATTCATACACAAGAATTCTATAATCACAACTATTGTAAGCATACCCAACCATATGCAATCAATAGTATTTAGTGTAACATATACACAAACTACATTTAGTTGTGTTATATCACTACCTCTTTATTAAGTTGATTTTCAACTTTTTCTTTAAAGAGATAAGATTCAACATTTTGCTTTTTAGCAAGCAATGTTAAAGGTAAAAACTTACGTTTTACCATCATCTAGTGAATAACATTCACCCCTCAAGCATCAATATGACTTGATTATAGCTTCAAGCACATATTTCCTTGAATATCCTTTCATTTCATTCATTCAAACATCATGAATTTCATTCTTGATGACATCACAATTGTCACTCAAGACACAAGGTATATGCTTGACTTTTTCAAACAAGTTTGGCTTTTTAAACACGTTTGACTTTTCAAATGATTTTGACAATTCAAATAAGTTTGACCCACTTTGTCTTTGTATTAAGCATTTAGGCATGCTTCATCACATTTGCTTTCGCCAAAAGAAATGTTAGACAACTTTTTCTCCAAAGTTCTATTCTCTTTTCCAGCACAAAGACGAATAGCACACACCTCAACATTCATTTCCATTCATTATGTTTGAGGTGATTTTAAAATATTTTCAAGTGGAAAGCAATTTTTCAATTATTGTCATCACTTGATAATTTCACTCAACACCATCCATTCGGTATGGTTTTCATGAAAGACCATTTTCAATTCTTTCATTTAACTTTTCATGGTTTTTCATGGAAAACTATTTCCACTTCTTCCATTTGATTTTTAATTTCATTTATGGAGTTCACTATTTAAAATCAAGAAAGCGGATTACGATGATTTTCAATGTACCCGTATTCTCGATTTTATATTTATAGTTCAACGACTTCCACAAATGTTTTGCCATTTTCTTGGTACTATATATGATTTATAATGAATCCGACAATTCATTAAGTATATAGTTCCGATAAAGAAAATTCACATGTTTCAACCGCACTCACGGCTTGAACATCCATCACATTTTCACCCAACTTTGTAGGATCTTCCAAAAGAAATCTCTCTAAGTTCAAGGTGGTCAAGTAGAACATCTTTTGTTGCCATCACTTAAAGTCGAGGCCAACAAAATTTTCTAACTTCTCACTATGGTGATCCGATATATTTGGAACAACCACATTCCATTAGAAATTTGTCTCTACACAAACCAACCATTGGCTTTAATTTTTAACAATTATAACTTTGTTGTTAAAAATATAACTCTCTAAAATAATTGGAGAATTAACTCCAAGAATAAATTGCTAATTCAATAGGAGAATTAACACAATTTATTTCTTATAACCACTCATATTTATAAACCTCTAAATTCCTTAATGAAATTATAATTGAAGGTTAATTATTCCAAAACTTTAAAGGTCTCATCTTGGAGCACCTCTAAATTAGAGAAAAATCACATTCTCATTTACAAAATACACAATTTCTTTTAGAAGTTTTCATTCTAAATATTTTGTGTTATTTGTCATCATCACCAACAATAAGGTTTAACAACTTCCTTCAAGAAGTCTTATTGTTTTTATCTTTATGACATTAGTCACATATTCTCCCAATAGGTTTTAACAACTTCTTTCAAGAAGCCCTATGGTTTTTGTTCTTGTAACATTTTTCAATGTTCACAACAATGATATTTAACAACTTCTTTCAAGAAGCTCCATTTTTATTTTTGTGACTTTTATCACTATTGACACTAATAGGATTTAACAACTCCGTTCAAGAAGCCCTATCATCTTTGTCAATAGATTATTGAAAATATGCAACATCAAAGAAATACATCTTTCAACGTTCATCTTCTCAACTTAGTTCAACGAACTTTTCGTTAACGTTAAAGATTACTTCTTTACCCGTTAATTTTCTCAACTTAGTTCCAACGAACTTTTCATTTATAAAATGCAACGTTAAAGACTAAATCTTTACCCGTTTATTTTCTCAACATAGTTCCAATGAACTATTCATTTCACAATATGATTCTTGTGAACCATAAGAACGTTAAAGATGACATCTTTAACCGTTAATTTCCTCAATTTAGTTCAAACGAACTTTCAATTTTTTTTTCTCACTATGATTTCCATGAACCATAAGAGATCCATCATCTATTGTATAAACTAGAAGTGGCATCACCACAACTATTTTACACAATCGTTTCAACATCCTCGATGTTCATCCGTTAATTCACTATAAGTTCAAGTAATTAATTTAGCCTTAAAAACTGTTCTGTTCTGGAATTTTTATCTCCATCTTTACATAATAACTTTCCGATCCCACCGTCCAGAATATGCTTCTATGAGTCAGGAACATGTCCACCAAATTTGAGCTCGATCCAACGGTTAACGAACCGGGAAATGGAGTTTTTCCACAGATGGTCATAGAAAATCTGTGCTGGAAATTTGCTTCTTTTTCATCAATTTTCCGTCTCCTTTTGCCATCTCTTTACATCTTTTCTCTTGTGATCATTGATCCACCGAATTTTTCAAATCTGTATTTCTTTCTCAAATAGGAGAATTAGTCTTAAGATTGTTAGACAAAATCTATACAATCGAGCACAAATGAGAAAAGAATTACAATGAATTGAAATATAATATATAACATAAAAATAATAAAGAGAAAACCGTAAATTCATTGTCTTGAGTTTGCTTGAATCCGTGCCGTAACCTCCTTGAATCGTCATCTTGAATTTGCTTGAATCCGAGTCGTGTGTGACACACTCTCCTTAAGACTAATTCGCCCCCTCACTACGAGTGCTCGAGGTCTTCAATGGACGTTAGTCTCCCAGGATAAAACGGATGAACCGGAACAAATTTGCACTTAAAGTTTTCTGGCGAATTTCCCTATGCTTGAACAAAATCACCATGGATATTTCTCTAGGAGGCCAAATGAAGAAGATAACAAATTGCAAGAGGGAGGGTGAAAAGATTGATGAAAAACATTCTAGTTTCTTGTTGTGGGTAACTCTCATTTAGCTCCACCAAAAGTCCTAGAATTTTATATGAAGGTTCTTTCAATTTGTAACCCCAAGACTCTTGGTATGTATCCAATTAATCCCTTAATAATTTGGATTTATGGAACATCAATATCCAATTAATCCCTTAATAATTTGGATTTATGGAACATCATCAATATCCAATTAATCCCTTAATAATTTGGATTTATGGAACATCAATATTTTGATGAAGTTTCAAAAGTTACACTTTCAACCCATCAACTTTGAGCTATCATATCTTTCTTATCCAATACCAAATTGGACATCTAGATATTTCATTTTCATGTTCTCACAACATGAAACATGAACCCACAATAATCTTTGTCAAACGACAAACGATTCATGTAAGGAAAATACACAATTTCCTTCACATATAACGAATTTTTCCAACATACTATTCCCTCCACTCATTTTCTCTCCTACATTATTTTAATACTTGCATCACCATTATAATTTACTATTCTCTCCACTCATTCTCTCTCCTATTTTATTTTCACACTCATAACACTTTCAATATAATAATTCCTCCTTAATTCTCGTACATTTTCAAAAATCTATAAAAAGATGGGATGGAGGAAGTATTAGCTAGGCCTCATAACAAGGAACTCTTTTTTTTTTTTTGGGTAACGGGACAAGAAAATATTCAAATGTCATAATGTCCGCATGATCAGTTGACAAGTGTGTTAGAGGAACATTGGTGGTTATACTTTTTTCATCATAGTTTCATTTTTCAAAATATTCCCTCCGTCCCGAAACTTACTTCACAAACACTGTTTGTACTGGTTTTAAGGAGAGAGTATTATATTGAAAGTGTTGTGAGTGTAAAAATAAAATAGGAGAGAGAATAAGTGGAGAGAATAGTAAATTATAATGGTGTTGTGAGTATTAAAATAATGTAGGAGAGAGAATGAGTGGAGGGAATAGTAAAGATTTCTTTCCATTTTAGGTAAGTTTTAAATGTGTGAAGTAAGTTTTGGGACGCCCAAAAGGGAAAGTGTGAAGATTGTTCCGGGACGGAGGGAGTATATTGGATTGATATTTAATTAATAATTTATGTTATTTATATATTTACATGAAAATTGTTATTGATAATATTTTTTAATCATATATCAATAACAAATTTTAAAATTTCATTCAAATAATTATTTTTTTCTAAATCATTAATCAGAGCACAATTAAATATTAAAAAAGTAGAAATATTATTATGGAACAGAGTTAAAATACTCGATGCGAGATTTAGTGCATACTCCCTCCGTCCTAGTAGAAGCTTCCCATTTTGCCATTTTGGATGTCCCATTAAAAGCTTTCACTTTTCTTTTTTGGCAAAGAATCTTTACTATTTTCTCTACTCTTTCTCTCTCCTTATTCACTATTACACTCACAATACTTTTCAAATTTACTATTTCCTCCACTCATTCTCTCTCCTATTTTCAAATTACACTCACAACATTTTTTCCCCCCTCCCCATTTCCTTAATTTACGTGCAATGCCAAAATTGGGCACCTTCGGCTGGAACGGAGGGAGTACTCCCTCTATCTCAGAGAAATATGCACAATTTTATTTGACACAAAAATTAAGGAGAAAATATAAAAGATGATGTGTTGTGAGTGTAAATGATTGGATAAGAGAGAGAAAGTGAAGTAAGTGGGTAATTGTTATAATTATAACAAGCGAGTCTTATTTACTTTTTGAGACTTTGTTGATTATTTTGTGACGATCAAAAAATGTATTTTTGCATATTATTATGAGACGGAGAGAGTATTTCCTACGTCTCATTTTTAATCATACCAATTTTTTTAACACGGTGATTAAGAAAAAATGAAGTAGGAAAGTGACGTTGCGAGTGGTAGGTATTTATCAATAGTACTTTTAATGTTGTCATACTCACTTCATTTATTAACTTACTAGTACTTAAAAGAAACTAGTACTTAAATATGCCCGTGGCAAAGGCACGGGACGTCATGCATGATGAGCAAGCGACAAAAATATAAAGATGAATATCACTAAAACTCTCCAATATCTTGAAATTTATTAAAATAGAAAAGTAAACAGTGAAAAACTATATCATAAGATCATATTCACAACAATTTGTAATATATTCATTCCGGATGATTTGCTACAATTAAAAATTGAGGTTAAACCAAATTAAATTCAAATCCCAAACTAAAACTAAAAAAAAAAAAAAAATACATCTGCCGCACTCAGACCCTTGCCTCGTCGCTGTTCACAGCTCCACAACCTACGCCAACAACCAAATCTGTTTGCGACCTCACAACCCATCTTCTCAAACACCACTGTCGCAAGCAAAGCATACAGGCCTCCTTCAAGGGTGAAATCCATTTCTAATAAAACTCATCCCCTAAAATAAAAATGGTAGGCAAATGATGGAGGGGAATAAATTGCAGGATGGCAGAGCTTGGTGGTGGCAGCGCGAGAGAGAAATTAATGACAGTGTTGCTTACACAATTGAGTGAATATAGAATATCTAGAGAGAGAGAGATAGGGGGAGAAGAAGTTGTGTCAAGGGAGAAGAAATGGATGTTGCTTACACAATTGAGTGATTATAGAATATCAAGAGAGAGGGGGGGGGGGGAGAAGAAGTTGTGTCAAGGGAGAATGCATAGCAGTTAAGAAACGGTGAAGAAGTTATTAGTAGTGGGTTAATTAGATTAGTTTTAGGCCGTCCGATCTATTTTTTGAGAATCAATCCTGGCTGTTCTTTGTCTCAGCGGTTACTACCATTCCCTATTGTAATATAAACTAGTACAGACCCCCGTGCGGACCGCACGGGTCAGTACCCCTAATCAATCATTATTCTTTTTCTCATCACCTTCAACCTACTTTATTATTCACTATCGAGTACCCGCCACCTTCTATGTAAAATCATCAAAACTAACCTGAAAACAAAGAGATAAATTATGCCAAAAAAGTGATTAAAAGAAAAGCGAAAATTGAGGATCTACCTATTTATAGCATTGAAAAGTTTTCAATGATATATCTTCAACATTTTATGATAGAAAACATTAAGTACATCATATGAAAAAAAAAATATTAAACTATTATACAAATAAAGCATCTTCATTATGTACTTTCCATATCCACATCCACCCTCACCCCACCCCATCAATCGCCACCCCCACCACCACACACACACAAAGAAAAAGAAAAAGAAAAAGAAAAAGAAAAAGAAAAAGAAAAAGAAAAAGGAGGCAAAAACAAATCTGAAACATTTGGAATTTGGGTGATCGATAAAAAATAGAAAACTTTAAGCACTCTATATGAGTCACAATACATGAAGCATCTTCTACATAATAAAAATATATTATATGCACCCCTCACACCCCATGAACCCCCACCCACCCACCAGCTCTCTCTCTCTCTCTCTAACGGGCACATAAACACACACACACCCACACAAAAAATAAGTAAATCCCTAGTCAAAATCCCCCCCACGCACACAATGTGCCTCTGACCAAGCTATGACCAAAACGCTTTAGAAGAGTCCAAGAGAGAGTTGGTTATGTGTCAAAATAGGAAGTTACTAAGTCGGGTCTTCCCCGAGCTTAGAACCATAATATTAGATCAGGCAAAAACCTCATGCACATACGCTCTCAAATTTCGAGTTTCAGAAGTGGACAACTCAAAAAAAAAATATAGTCTGTAATAAGATGATGGAGAAATTTTTAGTCAGCATACAATGTCATTTACCTATCAACAGAAATAGTTTCTCTACTCATGTATGAAGCCTTTTCTTAAGCTACTGTACTAATAAGATAAATCCATACTATCAATTCTCACAGCACATAATAAAACACTTAAAATCAATATAAATAGCAAGTACCTAATAGGTTTATACTCTCATTTGATTACTCCAAGCATGGTAGCAAAAACAACTCCGGATGAGAACATGCCTTAATCTACCAAAGAAATACCCTTTTGAAAAGCCACACCTCCTGAATTCAGTTCTACAGCACATCCAACTTCAAATTAAGAAATAGATAAAAGAAAAGGAAAAAATAAATAAAGTACCTAACACACATCTCAAATCATCAGAAAAAAAAAATTAACTCGGACTTCTCTAATAAGACCACCAAAATTAGGGAAATCTACCCAAAGCATTGGCTTCAAATTTCATATCAAGAATGTCCCGAGCATATTTCTTAAATTCAAAAATTCTCAAAAGCTATATATTCATACCCCAACGCCTGTGCCATGAAAGTTCACCTAACACAGTTAATAATGCTTTTGTATGGATAAAACTACCCTTTCATAGCTATGATTCACCATTAACCGATCTGAGTAATTTTTGAAATATCAATCTTGCAAAAAAACTAAAACCCTAATTAGATAAGAGAGAGCAGAAGAAGGACATTAGGCAATGGAAGATGAGAGATTCAAAGTTGAGGAAATTAAAGAAAGAAACGGAAGCCCAATTGTGAATACTTATCTAATTCAAATAGCCACCATAGTTTCTCAAAATTCAATCAATCTCCCCCTTCCCCCTTCCCAAATACAACCGAAAAGTTTGGACACGGATGAATTAGTTGCTGAAAAAAAATGAGAAATGAGGTTCTAGAGAACAATGTATCAATGTATACCCATTTCTCACTGAGAATCCAAGCGGTATTTTTGAACTGAAAAATGTTGGTTGGTCCGCTTGAAGGTACACTGATGATAGTCTGATGCCAAGAAATCAAGAGACATTGAAACAAGAATTTTTTTAGAACTTTTGAAGATATGGGTTCTGATGAAAAACTTTAGGGGAGGTGTGGTCGTAGAAAACAAAGTCAAAATCTGAGAGCTCCTCAGTGTTAGTGTTTGTGCCCTAGGCTTATAGTTTCTATAAACCTTTATGTATCGTCTTTATCATTAATAAAAGAGAAATTTTATTTTGATTAATATATGTTTTGCATGTTTATTATATTAATCTGTGTCCCTAGTTATTTAGTGTAAGTTGGTAATGGATGATCATAGAGATGATCATATGCATAGAGATGCACATTACAAACTTGTAAATAACTGGTATAAATGCTAATGGATAATCATATGATGATTATTTGCATAGAGATGCACATTAGATTTATGGGTACTTGTTAGAGAACAAGTGACTGGACTTGACCCGCTTGAGATTTATGTCATGGTCAAATGTCATAATTAAATCTCAAAATAGTAGTGTCATTAGAATCCTTAGACCTGAGATTATCATTGTCTTTCACTTGATGAACGTGTTGTTAGATGTAGTCTAAAGTTATCCTTAACCGGGTAGCAATAAGGGCTATGTTGGCATTACGGGATTCCTGTAGGGAAGAATGATAAGTCAAGATGGGATTTGTCCCTCGTAAGAGAGATGTTGGCTTGGGCCCCTCGTAGAATAGTGTTGATGAAATGTGTGGCCACACTCAAGGAACATGATAGAGATCATGGATACTTGGTTGATCAACATATTCGGAATCGAGAAAGCATTGAACAATGTAAGTTGACAATGATTCATGACTTATGTTCAATATGACATCGTGTGACAAAGGGATTGTGAAATTATTACTATTATGGAAGTATGAACTCTTATGTTGTATTATTTGGGTAGACATAATGGCTTGCTAGAGTCCGCTTATGTCTTATGAGGGTCGATGTGATCGGACTCATTGCCAACATAATACAATCCTATTGGGTCACACACACTTAGAATGTTTTTGATTGAAACTAGAGGAAGAATGATTGAGAGTTTCTGAAACTGGATACCTTTGTCATGCGACATACTTAGCCAGTGGCTAAGTATACCGCGCGACATATTGAGCCACCAGGCGTGGGTGACAGCCTGTTCTCCTAATTTGATTAGGAAACATATTCATGCTATTGTAGTATAAATATGAGAGGGCTGTCAACCCTAAAAGTCTAGCCGAATTTTTCAATAGAAAATCACAATCAAAAGTCCTCTCAATATTCTTCCATAAGTTTTGGAATCTAGCAATTCCCAATTCGAGAATCGTTCTCGACATTCATATTTGTGTGGATTACCAAAAGAGGGTCTTTATTTGTTCAAACAAATAAAAGGCCTAGAGTTCAAATCTGAAGATCCAAAGGAGTTGAAGATTCGAAGATTTGAAGATCAAAGTTTGTGATTACGAATCACATAATTATGCGTTCGATAGATCAAAATCGGAAAGCGATTAAGGTTGGTAAATCTATCTCGTAGGTATTCAATTTAATCGTATAGAACGGATCCTAGGCTCATGGGTTTTAAGTTATTAATGCTAAAATTCTGCTGCGCATGGAACCTTGAAACCCAACAAAGTGGTATCGTGAGCCCCGTTCGTATGGTTAGATTCGAATTGGCATGCTAGAAAGTCGTTATAAATTTTTTATAAATGTTCTAGGCTTGCTTTGTATGAATTAGATTTAATTGTTTATGTGAAACAATTTGCTAATCTATGTTAAATCGGTTTCTGATTATGTTGAATTAAATCTGTTAAAAAGTTGTTTATATGATTTAATTGCATATAATCTGAATTGATTGAAACTGGAAATCTCGCGACCGGCTACCTATGTCGTGCGACATAGTAGGCCACATGAGGAAATCTGGTTATCCGGCCGGTTATGTCACGCGACATAACTAGCCACCTGGCCGATTATGTCACGCGACATAATAAGCCGATCCGGCGTAATCGGTTTGTTTAAATTTTCTCGCTAATCTGTGATTATGTTGATAATCTGAGATGTTTTATGTCTTAATCTGGATGCTATAAATTTCTGGAAATTAAGTTTATAGGTCTATGCTAGATTAATTCATTATTTATGCATGCTTAATTAATTTAAATGTGTTTTTATTAATTATTGCGATGCATGAATTATTTGTTCTTAAGTGTTAAGAATTTTATTAGATGTTTAGTTGAAACATTGAATTGAGAATTCCTAAATGTTTGTTGAAACATTAAATTTTTTTAGTTTTCTTGATTGTTTATGAGAAACAAGTCAGCTTTTTACGCAAAATTTGAAGGAATCTCGATTGTTTATGAGAAACAAATCGTTTATAAATCTATGCTAGAATTGTATAATAATTATGTCTGCTTAATTAATTAAAAGATGTTTATTTAATTGTTGCGTTGCATGATTATTATATGTTCTTATGCTTGCTTAATTAATTAAAAGATGTTTATTTAATTGTTGCGTTGCATGATTATTTTGTGTTCTTATGCTTGCTTAATTGTTTAAAAGGTGTTTTATTAATTATTGCATTGCATGAAGAACTGTTATAATTCTAGAATGTTTTGAACATTGAATTATGGTTTACTAATTGTTTATGAGAAACAAGTTAGTGTCTGATTTTTTATGAAACAAGTCAGCTTTACAAGTAGAATTATGTTGCAATCAAACTGATATTGTAGTTGTACATGTCTAGGAGTTCGTCTAAGGATTAGGTACTTAAGTAGTCCTTGTGGCTCACCAGTTTCCTGGGAACTTACCTGGTGTACTTTACAGTTATCTTTGTTGATATGCTTATAATCTATTTTTAAAGAACCTTCATTTAATGTTTAAGTTTTATGCCACCCCGAAAGTAAAACACTTGAGAAGTATTGGGATAGGTTGATGTAGTTTCGACTCAGTTGGGTACATCATTCTATTCTAGTATGGAGCAAGATGAGGTAAGGGTTGATGTAGTTTCGACTCAGTTGGGTGCATCGTTCTATGTATCTCATACGTTTGAAATTGGTTAGACTTAATTGGTGTTTTCAAAAGAGTTTTGACCCAAGGCATAAGATGAGATTAAAACATGTTTTGACATATGATGTCTAAAATCTCATAAAGGATCTAAGAGTCACATATGATGTGATTGATAAATGTTATCTACCTAAATAACTTAATTTTGGGCATTGACTCATTTAAACCAAAATTGAAGTGAAATATGGATCTTAGCCCATTGTAATTATATGATACATGCTTGTATTTGAAAGTGTATAATTTAGTGGGAGTATTTGTGAAATACTATATTTGTCTCTTGAATGATAAATGTGTTGGATACTTATATGTGTTCATATGTTGCATATCTTATTGTAGATCAAATGGCATTAAACAAAACTCTGTCACTGCGATCCGTCATTGAAAAGGGCAAAGGTAAAGCAAGTGTTGCTAAGCCTAAGGCAAAGGTTGCCATTGCCACTGAGGCTAAACTAAAAAGGTCTCAAAAGGATGCGGTTTACTTCCATGACAATGAGATTGATCATTGGAAGCAAACCGCAAGGCTAATAAGGAAGGTATGAAAAAGGGCAATATGATTGCTATCGATTCAAGTATCTATGTTATAGATATTTTCCTTTCTACTTCTAGTTCTTGGGTATGTGATAATCGGATGTGGATCCCACATTTGTCTAAATGTGCAAGGACTAAAAGATAGAAGGCTACTCAAACAAGGTGAAGTAGACCTACGTGTAGGGAATGGAGCAAGAATGTTCTTTGCATTAGCCGGTAGGGACTTATGAAGTCACTTTACCTAGTGGACTAATACTTGTTTTGGACAATTGTTATTATGTTCCGAATTTGAGTAGAAATATTATTTCAGTTTCTTATTTGGACAAAGAAGGATTTAACTTTATTATTGCGAATAATAAGTTATCTATCTATTTAAATGATATGCTTTATGGTATTGCAAACTCATTTAATGGCCTTTATGTCCTTAATGTTGAGAAAGAAAGTAATATTGAAAATATTTATAATGTGAGTAAGAAGTCCAAACCAAATGATGTGAACAACACATTCATGTGGCATTGCCGCTTGGTCACATAAATGAGAAACGCATTTCTAAACTCCATAAAGATGGATACTTAGACTCATGTGATTATGAATCATATGATGTTTGCGAATCTTGTTTATTGGGAAAAATGACCAAACCACCTTACACTAAGAGTAGTGAAAGGGCTAGTGACTTATTGGGTCTAGTACATACCAATGTATGTGGACCAATGAGCAGCATTGCTAGAGGCGGATTTCGGTACTTCATTACGTTCACCGATGACTTATCAAGATATGGGCTATGTCTATCGATGAAGCACAAAAGTGAAGCGTTTGAGATATTTCGAATATTTCAAAATGAAGTACAAAATCAACTTGGCAAGACGATTAAAGCACTTCGATCCGATCGAGGTGGCGAATATTTGAGCCAAGAATTTGACTATCATCTCAAAAGCGTGGAATCGTTTCGCAGTTATCTCCACCTGCGACACCACAATGGAATGGGGTGTCGGAGAGGAGAAATAGAACCTTGTTGGACATGGTTCGATCGATGATGAGTCAAGTTGACCTTCCTATATCCTTTTGGGGACATGCATTAGAGACTGCAGCTTTCACACTAAACAGAGTTCCTACTAAATCGGCTCCTAAATCACCATATGAGATGTGGTGGGGAAAGAAACCGAATATTTCTTTCATGAAGATTTGGGGTTGCGATGCTTATGTGAAGAGACTTGTCTCCGATAAGCTAGAACCAAAATCTGACAAATGTGTCTTCGTGGGTTATCCTAAGGAAACAAAAGGATATCAATTTTACAACCGCACTGAGAACAAAGTATTTGTTGCTCAATATGGTACCTTCCTTGAGAAACAGTTTCTCAATAAGGGAACTAGTGGGAGTAAAATTGATCTTGAAGAAGTTCAAGAATCCGAAGACAACATTGAGCCAAGGGTAGAGACGGAACCAAGTTCACAAGGAGTTGTGGAACCGGTTCAAGATACTCAAGTCCGTCGTCGATCTGATAGGTTACGATCCGAGCCCGAGAGATATGGATTTCTTGTATCGGAAAGTAATGAAGTGGAAGTCATTGAGAATGACGAACCGACTTCCTATCAAGAGGCGATGTCCGCTCCGGATTCGGAAAAATGGCTTGGAGCCATGAAGTCCGAAATCCAATCCATGGATGATAATCAAGTTTGGAACTTGATTGATCCACCCGAAGGTGCAAAAACCATAGGGTGCAAGTGGGTCTTCAAGAAAAAGACCGACATGGATGGGAAGGTGCACACTTACAAAGCTAGGCTTGTAGCAAAGGGATATAGGCCGACTTCATGGTATAGACTATGATGAAACCTTTTCGCTGTTGCGATGCTTAAGTCCATTAGAATTCGATTGCCATAGCCGCATATTATGACTATGAGATATGGCAAATGGATGTCAAAACAAATTTTTCCTAAATGGGAAGTTACTTGAGGATGTGTATATGACACAACCCGAAGGTTTTGTCGATCCAAAGAATTCTAATAAAGTGTGCAAGTTGCAAAGGTCCATATATGGATTAAAGCAAGCATCTAGGAGTTGGAATCTACGTTTTGATGAATCGGTCAAAGAGTTTGGTTTCATCAAAAACGAAGATGAACCTTGTGTATACAAGAAAATCGAGTGGGAGCAAAGTGCTTTTTCTAATATCCGTATGTCGATGATATCTTAATCATTGGAAATGACATTCCCGCACTTGGCATGTCAAGTCTTGGTTAAGAAAGTGTTTTTCAATGAAAGATATGGGTGAAGCCTCTTATATTCTTGGCATTAAGATCTATAGAGATAGATCTAGAAGGATGATTGGTTTGAGTCAAAGTACATATATCGACAAGGTCCTTAGAAGATTCAAGATGGAAAATTCTAAGAGAGGGAACTTGCCGCAGGTCATGGCGTAACTCTTAGCAAGAATCAATGTCCTAAGACTATTGATGAGCAAAAGAGAATGACTGCGATTCCGTATGCTTCGGCAATTGGATCCATCATGTACGCCATGATATGCACTAGACCGGATGTCTCGTATGCTTTGAGCACCACGAGTCGATACCAATCTAATCCGGGCGAAAGCCATTGGATAGCGATCAAGACCATCCTTAAGTACTTACGAAGAACTAAGGATGCGTTCTTGGTTTTGGAGGAATGGAAGAAGATCTTGTTGTAAAAGGCTACACAGATGCTAGCTTCCAAACCGACAAAGATGACTTTAAGTCGCAATCGGGGTTTGTGTTTATGCTTAACGGAGGTGCGGTTTGTTGGAAGAGTTCCAAGCAAAGTACCACAACTGATTCTACAACTGAGGCCGAGTACATAGCAGCATCCGATGCGGCTAAAGAGGCGATTTGGATCAAGAAGTTCGTTAGTGATTTGGAAATTGTTCCAAGCATCACTAATCCGATAGAGCTTTGCTGTGACAACAATGGTGCCATTGCACAAGCAAAGGAACCAAGGTCACACCAAAGATCCAAACACATTCTTAGACGTTTCCATGTGATTCGAGAAATCATAGAAAGAGGAGATGTCAAGATATGCAGAGTATCAACCGACGACAACATTAGCGATCCACTTACAAAGCCGCTAGCACAAGCGAAGCATGATGGTCATGTTAGGTCCATGGGTATACGATACATGGGAGATTGGGCCTAGTGCAAGTGGGGAGCCGTTAGTGTTTGTGCTCCTAGGCTTATAGTTTCTATAAACCTTTATGTATCGTCTTTATCATTAATAAAAGAGAAATTTTATTTTGATTAATATATGTTTTGCATGTTTATTATATTAATCTGTGTCCCTAGTTATTTAGTGTAAGTTGGTAATGGATGATCATAGATATGATCATATGCATAGAGATGCACATTACAAACTTGTAAATAACCAGTATAAATGCTAATGGATAATCATATGATGATTATTTGCATAGAGATGCACATTAGATTTATGGGTACTTGTTAGAGAACAAGTGACTGGACTTGACCCGCTTGAGATTTATGTCATGGTCAAATGTCATAATTAAATCTCAAAATAGTAGTGTCATTAGAATCCTTAGACCTGAGATTATCATTGTCTTCCACTTGATGAACGTGTTGTTAGATGTAGTCTAAAGTTATCCTTAACCGGGTAGCAATAAGGGCTATGTTGGCATTACGGGATTCCTGTAGGGAAGAATGATAAGTCAAGATGGGATTTGTCCCTCGTAAGAGAGATGTTGGCTTGGGCCCCTCGTAGAATAGTGTTGATGAAATGTGTGGCCACACTCAAGGAACATGATAGAGATCATGGATACTTGGTTGATCAACATATTCGGAATCGAGAAAGCATTGAACAATGTAAGTTGACAATGACCATGACTTATGTTCAATATGACATCGTGTGACAAAGGGATTGTGAAATTATTACTATTATGGAAGTATGAACTCTTATGTTGTATTATTTGGGTAGACATAATGGCTTGCTAGAGTCCGCTTATGTCTTATGAGGGTCGATGTGATCGGACTCATTGCCAACATAATACAATCCTATTGGGTCACACACACTTAGAATGTTTTTGATTGAAACTAGAGGAAGAATGATTGAGAGTTTAAACCGGCTACCTTTGTCACGCGACATACTTAGCCGTGGCTAAGTATACCGCGCGACATATTGAGCCACCGGGTGTGGGTGACGGCTGTTCTCCTAATTTGATTAGGAAACATATTCATGCTATTGTAGTATAAATATGAGAGGGCTGTCAACCCTAAAAGCTAGCCGAATTTTTCAATAGAAAATCACAATCAAAAGTCCTCTCAATATTCTTCTATAAGTTTTTGGAATCTAGCAATTCCCAATCCGAGAATCGTTCTCGACATTCATATTTGTGTGGATTACCAAAAGAGGGTCTTTATTTGTTCAAACAAATAAAAGGCCTAGAGTTCAAATCTGAAGATCCAAAGGAGTTGAAGATTCGAAGATTTGAAGATCAAAGTTTGTGATTACGAATCACATAATTATACGTTCGATAGATCAAAATCAGAAAGCGATTAAGGTTGGTAAATCTATCTCGTAGGTATTCAATTTAATCGTATAGAACGGATCCTAGGCTCATGGGTTTTAAGTTATTAATGCTAAAATTCCGCTGCGCATGGAACCTTGAAACCCAACACTCAGTTGATGTAACTTTAAGGTTATTTAACCAACAAAAAAAAAATACAACAGAAGTTAAAAACAATTAACCAAAATTCTGGAAAGCAATCGCAGAAAGAGGGTATGATAGTATATAACGACAACTTGAAATTTAAAAAATACAACAGAAGTTAACAACAATTAACCAACAAAAGAAAAACGCTTTGAATCGAATGAATTGAAAGATGTAATGCAAAAAATTAGAATAATCAATTGAGGGAGAAAAGATAAATCCTAACCTGTTCGAAGGTGGAGAAAGAGAGAGTGGTATATTCGAGGGAGGATATAGGGTTTGAAAATTAACGTGGCGTTTGTTTTTTGTTTCTTCTACTTATTTGCCTCTAAATGCCTATTCATTCAGAGGTGGAGTAATTAAGTCCATTTTTTTATTAAGACTTAACTGGCTCTTATTTGCCTCTTATTTTTAAGTGATAGATTTGCCTCTTATGGCCTCTTATACCATATATATATATATATATATATATATATATATATATATATATATATATATATATATATATATATATATAGTTGGTCTTATAAAAAACTAGTTTTTTGTTAAGTTAACAAAAAACGTGTTTTCCAAAGCACTGTTCAAAATAAACGGTGGCAATTTTGTAATTACTGGCAACCATGTTCAAAATAAACGGTGGCATTTTTGTAATTACTGGCAACCATGATAAATGCCAGTGTTAATATTACAAATGACCAGTGATTTCATACTGGCATTTTATAAACATGAAACTGGCACTTTTTACAAGGGCACTTTTTTATACATGAACTGGCACTCTTCACACTGGCACTCTGTTACACTAACACTGGCACTTTGTTACACAAATATTTTTGCTGGCTCTCAAAAATACAAGCACTGGCATTCAAAAATACATGGACTGACATTTGAAAACACATTTACTGGCACTAAAAAATGCATATACTAGCACTCAAAAACACTGATAATTATTTTTTCTGATATTCAAAAAAACATGAACTGGCATTCAAAAAAGCATGGACTGGCATTCAAAATTACAAGAACTGGCATTCAAAAAATACATTGACACTCAGTTACACACTTACTGGCACTCTATTATACACTAACTGGCACTCCAAAATACATGGACTAGCACTCAAAAACACGTACACTGGCACTCAAATTTCCATCTGATTTGTTCTGCACACGAGTAGTACTGGCATTCCAAAACTATTGCACTGGCACTCAATTTATAATACACTGGCACATCAAAATCCCCCCAACCCCTTCATCCTTCTTCCACAACGCACCAGATAAAATCCCCCCAACCCCTTCGTCCTTCTTCTTCCACAACGCATTGATTCTTCTTCAAATTCCCCAACCCCTTCGT
Organism: Adenophora triphylla var. japonica; assembly: GCA_022495995.1. Classification (NCBI taxonomy): domain Eukaryota; kingdom Viridiplantae; phylum Streptophyta; class Magnoliopsida; order Asterales; family Campanulaceae; genus Adenophora; species Adenophora triphylla. The sequence goes on along the minus strand of JAFEMH010006742.1, from coordinate 84,888 downwards.
CGCCCCAACGCCAGTTAATCCATGAATCTAGCTTCAACAAATCCACTAACATTTGCAAGTCTTCGATTCTTCAACCGATAAATCCATGGAATTTGAAGTCTCATTTATCTCGCTCTCCATTAGAGCTCCCAATCTCGTCCCCGAAGCAGGTACTGACTAGGTTTTTCTTCACTTTTTAATTTTGATTGGGTCGTTGATTGGGCGATTGTAGATAAGGGATTGGGGCGTTGTTTCGATGCACAGAGAAATGGTGAGGAAGGGATTCGGGAGAGACAACTGGGGAGGAGGCGATTGAGGTCGCCGGTGAATAATGGAAATTCACGGACGATTTTGGGAGCGGCAATGGTGAGGCTCTGCTTTGCGTATAGAGAGAGAGTAGAGAGAGAGAGAGAGAGCGCTCCTTTGCGTTGTGAGAGAGAAGGATTGTGCCGAGTAAAAACACGTTTTTTGTTAAGTTAACAAAAAACGCGTTTTTTATAAGTTTTTGGCATACATATATATATATATATATATATATACATATATATATATATATATATACATACATATATATATATACATATACATATATATATATATATATATACATATACATACATATATATATATATATATATATACATACATATATATATATATATATATATATATATATATATATATATATATATATATATATAATATAATATAATATATATTTATAAATATATATTATATATATATATAAATATAATATATATATATATATAAATATATATATATATATATATATATATATATATATATATATATATATATATAAATATATATAATATAATATATAAATTATATATATATATATATACATATATATATATATACATATAAATATATATATACACACTATATAATATACTATATATATATAATATATATATATAGTATATATATACATACAAATTATATATATATATATATACATATATATATATATACATATAAAGATTATTTCACAACCAAATTAAATAATTCTTAAATATAAAAATTAATTTGAGTAAAGTAAATTAACCTTGCCTATTAATTTAAAGATTCCAGTCATTAAGATAACTATGTCTAATAAAAAAATAATTTAGGGATACATGTTCTTATTTATTTTATATTCCTTCCCCATTTCCATTTGCATTCTTAAGCAAAAAATAAAAATAAATAAATTTAACATCTTATTTGTAAATAATTTAAAATAACCCAATAAACAATATTTTATTATATATGCATATACATATTGTTTCACCCCAACAAATCACTTTACATGTTCTACATCTTGGTCATCCACCTTGAGGTAACGTCTTAATTTACATCTTGGACTAACGCCTTGAAATTGTTTGTTGTGTATTTCCTACTTTTCAGGAACGGAAGTATAAATAAAATAACTCACTCATATGACCGTTTGGACTTTGTCAAACAACGACATAATAACCCCATTTATCAACCAAAGAGATAACGGCAGATCCTCATCAACAGATAGCGAGATTCTAGGCGAAATATCAGCATGACAGTCAAGTTGTTTTTTCAGTTACAATCATGTATATATATAACCCCTTAGAATGCACCTGTATACACGTTACACACTCTCGCTTACTCTTGTACTACACTTTGTACTCAAAAACTACTAAGATCAATAAGACTTTCTTGGTTTAGGTAGGCTTTTCCAAAAGTCTCCCGAGGTTTTTTCCTGCGAACGTTTGTTCAAAGGTTTTCCTCGTTACATCCTCGTGTTCATCTTACTTTGTGAATTATATTCCATTTGTGCCCAAGCATCCTTGATAAGATAAATTTAATTGTTGAAATTTGTCCAAAACAATTTGGCGCCGTCTGCGGAAACTTTGGTTTTTTAGATTCCAATCAAGATGAGCAATCCGACTTCAGCGATGTCTACCCCCCATCATTGCGACTGGGGCAAGAACCAACACGTCAAGCTTTCCTATGACGTCCATCATGCATTCACTTGTTGGCTCTGGCGTTGCCACACCTCAAAACCAAGGGCTCAATCTGGGTGGATCTTCATCCATGACGCTGCCGGAAATTTCTCTAGAAGTTGTAACTGCCATGACGAATATGATGCAGCAGTTGAAGGACCAGCTCGATGGACATGCACCAATCGATGATCTTCACTCACCTCGACATCGCGTGACGTGATTTTTCGTCTTCAGGGCGCAGCACTCCAACGGTCAGCCTGCCAGAGATCTCACCTTTGCAGCCTAGGACTCTTTTCTCATATACTGGGACGAGTGCACAGGGTGGTCAAAGCAACATGTCCATGTTCAGCACTTTCCAGACGGATAGCACTACCGTTACGTCCAACCCGGTGCCGCTGTCAACATGTTTTACTTTTGCAACCCCACCTCATGTGAGGCAAACAGGGAGTTTTAACACGTTCAATACCCCTTTCAATACCTTTGTTATCACTAACCCTGCTGCAGATACTGCCCTTGCAAGGGAAGTGCAGTAGATTAAGGACATTCTCATGAAGGTTCCAGGTGTCACCTTGCCCTTCAACCAGGCATCTCCAACCAGCCATCATGATTCACATTTTGTTCCTGCCATACCTGGGGTGGAGATTCCTAAGAGGTTTCAAGTACCTCTCATGAAGCAATATGATGATACAACGGACCCCGCGGAGCATATAGCCCTGTACCAAGAAAAGATGGACATCATCAGCATCCCCCCGCATCTTAAAGAAGTCTGCTTGTGTAGAGGCTTTGAATCCACCTTATCTAGTCCCGCCTTGATGTGGCTGACTAATCAGCCTATGAATTACATCTCATCTTACTCTCAATTAATTAACATGTTTCTTAATCAATTATCTTGCAATCGTGTGTTCGAAAAATTAACAAGTGACCTTTACATGATTGTACAACAGCCTGACGAAACCTTAAAAGATTACGTGTTCAGGTTCAACAAGGAGGCTGTAAGCATTCCAAACATATCTCCCTACTTTTCTTTAATTTGTTGGTTAATCCTTATTTCATCCACAATCCCTAGCGAATCATTTGTCTTCTTTCTGTCTTCTTTCAGCAAAATTATTTGAAAATACCCTAAGGTAGCATTAATGTCTATTCGGGAGGAAGGAATCAATTTAATGAAATTGTAACGGGAAACATAGATCATTCATCCTTAATATTATATTGCTGCACATTCTGATTGCTTCAGATTTTATAGTGTTATTGTTACTCACACCGTTTAGTTGCATCACTCATATATATATATATATATATATATATATATATATATATATATATATATATATATATATATATATATTTGCAATTGCTCTTTCCTCTCTTTTTTTAGTACTTAGTAGGATTACATAAGAATTTGAGGTACAAATTTGAAAAGTTACCCAAAAGGTAATTTCTATTCTAATATACTACTGTTATTTAATAATGTTTTTTTCCTTTAGAAGTTTAGTAAAATTCCTTACATATTTGAGGCAAACAAATCTGATTTAAAACTTAAGTAAGATTTCATACTAAAATTGTCTATGGCTTAGCAAAGTGAGGCGAAACACACAAAGTGAGACGAAACTCACAAGTGTTGTCCTTAGTGTTGGCAACACTAACAACAACACACACCAATTCGAAAAAATACAAATAAATAGAAATAAATCAAATTTGCAGCGGAAGAATAAAAACAATACACAAGAATATAATTTTTATCAAGTTATATAAATATATAAATTGATTGGTGCCAGGAGGGCAAGACCTTTCTATATATATATGAATTCAATACAAGGTCAAAGAAGTTTCCTTAATGATAAATAATCATTAACTCAAGGAACAATAAACTAAGAACTCTCTCTGAATACAATCACTCAAAACCTCACGAAAATATGAAAATATATGTGAAACTCTCGAGTGTTGGACAGAGTGTTGCCAACACTGAATGGCAACACTTGAAGAGCAGAATTCTTTTCTTGTGCAGATTTGCGTTTTCTGAATTGGATGATCACTTAGGATAATCTACTGCACTATATATAGGCCTCCAAAACTTGAAGCCTACTCAAAATGATCAGATAAACAACCTTGAGTTTGTTTTCTCCTTTTTAGCCTTCTCGCCTCAATTATAAAAGACTTGGTCTCATAGCTTCTCTTGCTTGTACCTCTCTGCTGAAGATGCTTTGTACTCTGACTTGATCTCTTCCTGAATAGCTAACCAATAGATATTTTACTTGGTCATCAATTTAACATATAAACAACATGTTTATATGTTATTTTCTTCTCTCCTTCGTGAATCACGCCTAGGCACTTTCTGTTGACTCATTTAAGCTCATATGCTGACTAACTGCTGATATTTAAACATTTATTTTCACATTATTATTTGTGAAAAATACAGTAATTATTCTGGTGTTGCCGAATCCAAATGGCAACACTTATGGCAACACCAGTGGCAACACTGGTTTGCAACACTAGGGACAACATTCATGGCAACACATGATCTAACATTAACAATCTTCCCCTTAGTTATCGATTTCTTCACAAAATACCAACGTGATGATCTTTACAAAACAGTTAGTCATACTTAACAAAAAAAAATCAAAAAAATGCCACGTGATAAATAGTGACAACATCAATCTTCAAGCAATGTTGAAAATATTTTTCAATCAAAGTATAACACTCCAAAGTGTGGCAACATCAACCTACAGAAAGACAAAGTCACATAATTTCGAATACATCTCCCCCTTAATCACGAAAGTAATAACTAACCAAAAATAATTATTAAAATCTTCAAACAACCACCCAAAGTTTTAGCAAAACCACCCAACAAAGTTTGAAAAAAAATTCAGTCGAAACAAAGAAAAAAACCAGAAATAACATTGTTTTAAACATCACAAACCAAATCAAAACAAATAAAATTGTTTGTTCACCAACCAAATCAAAAACCACCAAACCAAATAACCTTTCAACCTTCTACATTTCCAGCTCCTTCTTCACCTCCCCCAGCTGTGCCACAAATGTAAAGTTTTACAAAAGAGTTCTATATACAATCTCTAAAATAGTAACATCCAAATACTACTCCCAACCACAAACCATATACATACCCTGACAACCCAAAAGAAATCTTGTCCAAACTCCTTCCCGGCCTCACTGGTTTGGTCCACCTGTCTCAGCGCGATCTAAAACAGTAAATGGAGAAGGGGTGAGAATAAATCTCAATAAGCTATTATGATGCAACAAGATGCCATATAAGATGCAACACATAACATGGTTGTTCACAACACATTGCTAAAGCGGTAAACACATTACGTTACCTCAGTTTACCTTTCCCGTCTGAATAATATGTCGTACAACGTGGGTGTAAAACTCCTCTCTTTTGTGAACTGCTTAGGCATATTCACATCTTATAAGACTAATTTTTTAGAGAACCATATAAGATACTCGCCATCTGTAAAGGCTTTTGGCTCAATACAGAAGCTATCACCCCAATTTGTGGCCACAGAAGGGGACAGTCACATGTATAATGTAATTCGATCACCTTATAGAACATTTTCCATAATTGATCGTATTCCATTATACCCCTAAACATCAGCTGATATAAACACATTCAAGAGCATAATAGATACTTGAAAATAAATCCACAATCGGGATATCAATCCAACAACATGGTATTAGTACTCATGTTCAAACCAATAAAATAGTGCAACATATATTTCATACACTATTGAAAAACAAACCATGAATATGTAACCAAGTATGGGAACAATGTATCACAAGCAAGTCCTACATATTCACATCCAACATTAAGTACCATTCATAAAAGGTTCAAGATTGATTTACCAAGTTTTGATCAACTTTGGCTAAGTTTTCATAATGCCTTTCAACCATTTTCAAGACAATATTTAATCATCTTCCTAATATCCTTTTTGACAAGTTAAGACATCATTGTATAGCTCATATGTTGTACTATGATTAGAGTAAAAAAAGGGATTAAAGATGTATTAGGAAAATTAGGTTTTAATTGCTTGATAACTGATACAGAGGAAACAGGGCAGGGCACGACTCGTGCCCCACAGCACGAATCGTGCCACTCAAAAGCAGAACAAGTCCACCAGTTTACACGACTCGTGGGTGTGATGAATGTGTGTCCGAAAATTTTCCCATTTTTGTTTGAAAAAATCAACGAAACGGAGTCGCCACGCCATTTTTATTTTGAGGGCCAAAACTTTGAAAAAAGCCCGAGATCAGAGATTTAGGTTCGGAGGTCATGTTACACGCCGGGAAGGACGTTAATGTGCACCCGGAATGCCTCGTAAAACGAGTCTTCCAAGCTGAAAATCATTTGTGTGTGTGTGTGTGTGTTTTGGCCAAAATACTTTGAAACTCAGAAAAGTAAAAATTGGGATATCTTTTTAAGACTTTAAACTGATCCCATGATTTTTTGGAAGATTTTTGGATTGAGATTTGGTACTCAAAAGACCTTTTGAAGTTGAGAGCCATTTCTGCCAGAATGAAAAAGGCAGTGGACCTTTGATTTTGAAATGAATTCAAGGGTCTTAAAACTTCATAATCTGGATAAACTCAGAGAATGAAAGTTGTTCTAGACACCTTAAATAAGATTTGTGCGAAGGAATTTTCCATTTTGGAGAAGATTTGAGGGGTCAAAACCTTCTGGAAACCTCAGATATGAGATCTGGATTCCCAGAAGCTGATGAACTAGCCTCTGAAAGAAAATTTGAAAAGAGGAGTTTTACTCACCCAAAAAATAAAGTAAAAATATGTCTGGAAATCTCTGGATGTTGGCTACAAAAAGTGTTTTGTAGTCAACACCAAATTCCAAGTTCATCTGTGTCCAAAAATTAAGACCATGGACTGAGGTCTGGGAAAATTGCTACTGGACAGCAACTTCCCAAGAAAGAAAATATGATTTTAAAGGGGGTTTTGCATCTATGCTTGTCCCCATTTCCCTAGGTTTTGGTTAGTGATCACTAGACATTTTAGTGGTGAATCAACTATACCAAACCATCCTTGGGGTACATTAGGACTAAGCATTTCATTTGCTTGGGGAGGGGAATTTTACCCTTTGAAAATGATATTTGATGTATGAAAATAGTTTTTAGGGTTTTGAAAATGAGTTTTCTTTGCAAGAAAGTAAGAGAACTTGAAAATAATTTTGATCTTTGTAGAAGATCATCCATGGAGATGGTCTTCCATGGTGATCTTCTTAGATCTAGAACAAGAAGATGAAAGAACTACATTTTGTAGTTTGCAAATGCATGCATGGATGAGATTTAGGGTTAGGAAAAGGAGGGTTTACCAATCTTCTTTGTGTTCTTGAGATTTTTGCTTGTATGTATGAGTGTTTAGGGCTTTAATATGAGAGTGAGTGGATGAGTATGAATTGGGAAAGATTGGAGAGAAAATGGTGACAATTCAAGTGAATTCTCACTGTTTTCTCTCTATATTTCGCCAGAGGTTCGGTGCAAAATGTGTTGTTCCTCCTTATTTTTGTGGCTGGAGGGCTCAATTTATAGCCCTCTGAAAATGCAAACCTATCCGCGCGGATAAGACCTTGAGCGTGCACTGTTCATTAAATGCGGCTCCGGCTTTGGACAAGAGGAATAATCTTTTTGAAATTTCAAATTAACCGGCCGGTTTATTGTTCCCGACCATTTCTATTTGTGGTTTTATTCCTTTTGTTTTACTTTTTGAGATTCTTTTGAGGTTTAACCTTAAATAACAATGCCCATTTTACCCTCACTTTGTTAGAAATGTTAGGATTGTTAGGAATTGTTAGAAATGTTATAACTTTCGTTAATTGTCTAACGAAAATTCTAACAAGCTCAAATTGGAGCACTTACAGTAGCCCCTCGGCGACGGCGCTTTCGAAGGAAGCGGGGTCGTCGATAAGAGTAAGGCTCCATATTTGGCGGGATGATCGAGTGATCGGGTGGCTGAACCTAGCGATAGGCTACCTACGTATCCCGAATGGAAATCAAGCCGATCGTAGTTCGGGTCTTTGACCTGGAGATGATGGCGTTTTAGGTGCCTCGAACACGATGAGCGAGTTCTACGGTCGTTTGCTTTGGAAAGAAACTTCTGTGGGGATAAGAGATGACCATTTTCGGTCTGATGGGTATCCGCTCTGCTGGGGATAGGGATGACCATTTTCGGTCTCTACTGGGGATGATTGCGATTTATCGCTTTCTAGTGATAGCGTCTTAGGTGCCTCGAACCTTGAAGATGGCGTTTTAGGTGCCTCGAACCTTGGAGATGGCGTTTTAGGTGCCTCGAACCTCGAAGATGGCGTTTTAGGTGCCTCGAACCTTGATGATGATGGCTTTTTAGGCGCCTCGGACCTTGATGATGATGGCTTTTTAGGTGCCTCGGACCTCGATTTGAAATGGCCTTTCGGTAGACTTCGTCTGCTGCCGAAGGAGAGGGTGACCGTTTTGGTCGAGGGGTTGGACCTAATGATAGGCTACCTACGTATCCCTAGTGGGAATCAAGCCCTTTCGTAGTTCGAGTACTACTCGAGATTCCGTTGGCTTTTGGGATTCCGTTAACTTTCTTTAGGGATTTCGTTAGCCTTTCTTTGAGGAAAATCAGACGTATTTGTCTGGGAAATCGGTCTTACGTTTGACTGCCGTGGAAGATTTTGATGAAAGATACGGGATCTCGTTATCTTTCTCGGGGCACTCGGTCTTACGTTTTACTGCCGGGGAAGATTTTGATGAAAGATACGGGATCTCGTTATCTTTCTCGGGGAGATCGGTCTTACGTTTGACTGCCGGGGAGGATTTTGATGAAAGATACGAGATTCGTTATCTTTCTCGGGGAGATCGGTCTTACGTTTGACTGCCGGGGAAAATTTTGATGAAAGATACGGGATCTCGTTATCTTTCTCGGGGAGATCGGTCTTACGTTTGGCTAGGGGATGATTTTGATGAAAGATACGGGATCCGTCATCTTTCTCGGGGCACTCGGTCTTACGTTTGACTGCCGGGGATGATTTTGATGAAAGATACGGGATCCGTTATCTTTCTCGGGGCACTCGGTCTTACGTTTGACTGCCGGGAAGGATTTTGATGAAAGATACGGGATCCGTTATCTTTCTCGGGGAGATCGGACTTACGTTTGACTGCCGGGAAGGATTTTGATGAAAGATACGGGATCCGTTATCTTTCTCGGGGAGATCGGACTTACGTTTGACTAGGGAAGATTTTGATGAAAGATACGGGATCTCGTTATCTTTCTCGGGAGATCGGTCTTACGTTTGGCTAGGGATGATTTTGATGAAAGATACGGGATCCGTTATCTTTCTCGGGGCACTCGGTCTTACGTTTGGCTTGCGGGGAAGATTTTGATGAAAGATACGGGATCTCGTTATCTTTCTCGGGAAATCGGTCTTACGTTTCTTGCTTAGGGAAGGATTTTGATGAAAGATACGAGATCTCGTTATCTTTCTCGGGAGATCGGTCTTACGTTTGATTGCAGGGAGGATTTTGATGAAAGATACGAGATCTCGTTATCTTTCTCGGGGAGATCGGTCTTACGTTTGGCTAGGGATGATTTTGATGAAAGATACGGGATCTCGTCATCTTTCTCGGGGCACTCGGTCTTACGTTTGGCTAGGGGAAGGATTTTGATGAAAGATACGAGATCCGTTATCTTTCTCGGGGCACTCGGTCTTACGTTTCTGCTGGGAAGATTTTGATGAAAGATACGGGATCTCGTTATCTTTCTCGGGGAGATCGGTCTTACGTTTGGCTAGGGAAGGATTTTGATGAAAGATACGAGATCCGTTATCTTTCTCGGGGCACTCGGTCTTACGTTTGCTAGGGAAGATTTTGATGAAAGATACGGGATCTCGTTATCTTTCTCGGGAGATCGATCTTACGTTTGACTAGGGAACGATTTTGATGAAAGATACGGGATTTCGTTATCTTTCTCGGGGCACTCGGTCTTACGTTTCTTTGCCGGGGATGATTTTGATGAAAGATACGGGATCCGTCATCTTTCTCGGGGCACTCGGTCTTACGTTTGGCTAGGGAATGATTTTGATGAAAGATACGGGATTTCGTTATCTTTCTCGGGGCACTCGGTCTTACGTTTCTTAGGGGATGATTTTGATGAAAGATACGGGATCTGTCATCTTTCTCGGGGCACTCGGTCTTACGTTTGACTGCCGGGAAGGATTTTGATGAAAGATACGAGATCCGTTATCTTTCTCGGGGCACTCGGTTTTACGTTTTACTGCCGGGGAAGATTTTGATGAAAGATACGGGATCTCGTTATCTTTCTCGGGGAGATCGGTCTTACGTTTGACTGCCGGGAATGATTTTGATGAAAGATACGGGATTTCGTTATCTTTCTCGGGGCACTCGGTCTTACGTTTTACTGCCGGGGAGGATTTTGATGAAAGATACGAGATTCGTTATCTTTCTCGGGGCACTCGGTCTTACGTTTGACTGCCGGGAAGGATTTTGATGAAAGATACGGGATCTCGTTATCTTTCTCGGGGAGATCGGTCTTACGTTTGACTGCCGGGGAAGATTTTGATGAAAGATACGGGATCTCGTTATCTTTCTCGGGGAGATCGGTCTTACGTTTGACTGCCGGGGAGGATTTTGATGACAAGGGGCTGACTTTGGTTAACTTTGTTAACTCTGTCAAGTTGGGGACTGAATTGCAGAGTCCTGGAATTTTAAGGGGCAAAAGGGTCATTTTGACCCTGACAACCCTATCCGCGCGGAGAGAACCTGAAAATCAGGGGTATTAAAGAGGGCCAACGCCCTTTTCTTCTTCTTCCTCGGTCTTTTCAATTTTTTGCACTTACGAGAGAGAGAGAGAAGCGAGGAGAACCTCCATTGAAGGCCAAAAGCTTCGAAAATCTTCCGATTTCTTCGATTTTGAGCAATGGAACACGGGAAGGCGCTTTTCAAGGCCAAGGACGTGGCCCGGTGGCGGAGAGACGATTGGAGCTCGTCCGAATGAGGAGGCATTACAATCTTTCGCAATCGGTTGCGGAGGAGCATTACCCCGATGCTTGGCAACATTGGGCTTCAGATTCGAATCTCCGAACGGTATACTTTGAAACCCTTTGATCCCTTTGTTGATTTCTTGTTTGAAATTTGAATTTTGGGTGATTTTTTGAATTTTTTTTTTTTGAAAATTCGAATGATTGATATTCTTGGCTTTGAATCTTGATTTTGATGCTTTGCATGTTGCAATGATTATGTGGGTATCCCAAAATATGCATTTTGCTTGGAGAAAGAATTGGCCTTTTCGCCATTATTTTTTTTTTGTATCCGAAAATTGCATGTAAAAATTCGAAAATTGTGAATTGTGACTTTGATTTTTTTTTTATTGAAATTTGAATATTGCATATTGATGATGATTTTTTTTTTTTTTGAAATTGAATATTGATATTGATGAATGATGCAATGCATGCATTTTGTTTGGAAAGAATGGGCATTTTGCCAATATGAGATGTATGTATGTTTAGGATTTTTTTTTTTGAAAAGTGGGACGGATTTTTCCTCCCGTTGCATGTAAGATGGATGATATGCATGTATGCATTTTTTCTTTGAAAATGGGACGGAGTTTTTATTTCCGTCGACTTCTTGTAGGATATGCATGTATGCATTTTTTTTTTATTGAAAATTGTTGAATGGGATTTCTTTGGCTGTCTTTTACGTGAGAAAAATGGGGCTATGTCTATTGCATGCCGTTATCTTTGCCGAAATTTTCTTTTTTTTTTTTTAATGCATGTGTATGCTCTCTTTTTTTTTTTGTGCAAATGCAAATGCAATTTTTTTGACATTTTCTCTCTTTTTTTTTTTTTTTTTTTTTAGGGGCGGAAACCGTTTTGTGACGGAGCGGTGAACAAAATGAAGACTCGAGGATCGGTGGAGTCCGTGATTGACTTGTGGGACCGGCTTCCGAATGCGGGCCGAGGAGCTTTGCGAGTCAGAGACAGTTGTTGTCGAGACGGGGCTTTGGGAGTTTGTCGAGTGCTTGAGGGGCTGGTCAAGTTCCCTAAGAGCAAGGGCTTGATGTTTGCTATGGCGCGGCCTTGGTGGGATGCGACCCACACCTTTCACTTCTTACGGGGCGAGGCTACGATTACGCCCTCCGACTATCTGCGATCACGGGTTTGTCCTTTAATGGACGCGGCATTGAGTGGCGGGACGGCTACGGCGATGCGGATCTGCGAGCTCTTAAGGATTTTCCCTATCCCCAAAAAGGGGATGGGGATGGAGTATGCCGTGGTCTACGGTAAGATTGTGGAGACCATCGTGAGTTACGAGGCTGGGGAGGAAAGGATAGGCGCTGATCAGATTGCCAGGGCCTTCTTGTGGTTTGCTTTTTCGAGCACCCTCTTTGGGCATGCTGAGGGGACGGCAGTCTTTGCCTTGCTGAGGTCCTTGGAGGACATGGAGACGGCCGGAGATGTCTCGTGGGGAGAGGCCGGAGTGCGAGCTTTATTTTGCTCTCGATAGGTACAGTCGGAAGGCTGTGAGCTCCTTGTACTGCTTTGAGTTTGCCCTGGAGGTATAAGCTCTCTTTTTGCTTTCCCTTTCCCTCTTTTTTTTTTTTGAGTACACACTTTTCTTTGCACTGGATTGATTTGATTTTTACCTTTCGCAGGTATGGGCGTTGGAGTTTTTCCACGTCACGATGTGGCGGCAGCCGGCGGAGTATGTCGGGGCGTATCCGGCCATGCAGTCTTGGTCCAAGCATGCCCGGGAGAAGATAAGCTCCGGGGCGTACGACTCTCGGGTACGCGGATTGCCTTTCTTTGACGGAGGCCGAGACGGATGAGGGGATGATATTCTTCCCACAGGATCGCTTCGAGTGGCGCAGCTGAAGGGCGCGAGATTTGGGCGTGCGGCGGAGGATTACGAGAGGTCGACTGCGATGCATATTATACGGGAGAGAGGGTGACGCGCCGGCATGGCGTGAACTCGCCTTTGAGGACGCCGGTGGAGCCTCCGCCGATATGATGCACCCGCGATCGGTCCGTGTCTGGGATGATTACCGAGCCGGCCGGCACTTCTCGGATTTCGTGGCGATTGAGCCATATGCGACATTCGTCTTGAGGAGGCGTGAGGATGCCTCGGGTTACGGATAGAGAGGGCTTGGGATCCGCGGTACCCTCGGACGAATTTTCATATATCCAGGATGGGGTCCGATTGAGGGTGCAGATCCCTCGGCTGAGCGGCTTCCACGAGCTTTCCGGCCTCGTCCGGAGTATGAAGGTATGGCTTCCACCTTCTTCTTCTTCTTTTTTGTTTCATCATCTTTAGCATTACTTGCTTTTTTGACGCTTTTGCTTTTGTGCGGTTTTCGGAGGTGGTCGTCGAGAAGGCGACGAAGCAAGTGATCGGAGCCAAGAGATTCATCGGGAGGATGGTCGCTTGCGGGGCTCCTCGAGCTAGAGCGAGGCGACCACGGCGGCGCGCTGTCGGACGGGAGAGCTTCCCTATTCGCTCGAGACTTCTTCGAGAGACTCCTCTGTCTCCTCTCCTTGATCCCCGCGCGGTGCTGCCTTCGGATCACGTCATTCTCAGGGATCCACACGGGCAGGGACACGTATGGCAGCATGGCGGGTCGTCTTCGTACGTCCAGGAGTCTGACGCCTTCACCTTCGGATACGATTTTTTCGCAGATCTCGGCTTGCCCTATCAGAGCGTACCGGTTGGTCACGACGAGCCTCTTTTGCGGAGACGAGGACGATTCCCGAGCCCGAGATTTCGGGGCTCCTGAGGAGCGGGCCCGAGTCGCAAGAGGGCCGGGGCGGACATCGGGCGCTAGAGACTCCGATTGATTTTTTTTTTTGAGATTTGAGATTGAGATTGAGATTTGTACGGCTTATGCACATTTTTTTGGGATGTAATAATTTAGGATTTTATTGATGTTTTTTTTTTTATGCACACTCTTTTTTTTTTGGAATGTAATAATTTAGGATTTTATTGATGTTTGTTTGTTTGTTTTTTTTTTTTTTGCACACTCTTTTTTTTTTTTGGAATGTAATAATTTAGGATTTTATTTTATGAATGCAATGCGGTATGAATGCAGAGTTGCATGAGCCTTGGTTTTTTTTTTTTTTTGCAAGGGTGTTTGGTATATGGGTGGTTTGGGGAGGTTTTGCACGGGTTTCGAGCAACCGGGACGGAATATTCCTCTTTTGGTGTAGCGGCTTGGAGTATTGCGAGATTTTTCGATGAAAAACAAACCTATCCGCGCGGATGGGGACTGCATCGACATTGTCCTTTAATTTTGCTTCGAATCTGGTCTCACTTTATTTCAAATTCAAATATCCTCTTCAACCTCAGTCCAAATGACCATTTTCGGGAGAAAGAGAGAAAAACCATGAAAAACTTTAGAAAAGCTCCATCAAAATTGTCCCAAGAATCCCAAATGTCATTCTTCAACAAGTTCAAGGATTGGTCTAGGGAGATTATGCATGAGAGGAGGTCCTTCTTTGAAGAAAGGTACAAGGTGAAGTGCTTATGGTCTCTCAAGGAATTGATTCGGACTATGAGCTTTTGAGGGCTTCTTCCTCATTTTGGGACACTAGAAGGCATGTCTTTTGCCTTTCCTTCAACGAGATTGTTTCGTGTCGAAGAATTTCGGGCCTTGCTTGGAGGTCGGAGGTGGAAGAGATAGCGGTTCCTTTGCCCGGAGGGGCTTCTTTTGTTGACGGTGTGCGTCCTCCTTCATCTTTCCCGGAGGAAAGCGCAAGGTATGATCCGTGGTCCCGATCATTTCGATATTTCCGATCTTCCCAACAGTTTAGGGGCCTAGGCTTGGTGGATGATGCCTATTGGGATGCCTTTGCACTTTGTATGTTTGGCACCTGTTCATGGTCTATTCCTTTGGGATGCGTCATCGATCTACGCTAGATGTTGTCGTTCGGCTGTCGCACAGGCGAGATGTCGTTCCTTTGATTACAGGGAGACTTTTCATGCTCTTGATAGGCGCTACCGGAAGACGGTATATGCGCGGGGGCAACCCGTTTCTCTTGACCACAGTGGGCGATGGAGCGTTTGGGGTTCTTCGGGAAACCTCGATATGATCGGGCCTTGGACTTTTGCCGGGAGAGGTGTTGATGTAGATTTTGATGATCGGGGCTCGTGGGAGCGTTGGATGGCGGGTCGCCGGGTGAAGATATCAGATGGTCGGTGCCTCGTTGGCGGGTGGAGACTCGCGAGTGCTTCGGGATGGGTCTCTCGTGGTCATGCTTAGGGGCTTTCTCGGTCTAGCTTCTATATTCCGGCTTTAGTTACGAGACGGTTTGGCTGGAAGCGGGTTCCTTTGGGGGATTTCGATGATATAGCCACCGGGGTGGTGGCTCCTGTTTCTATGGATGATCCCTCGGTGTTTCCATTTCTTTCCCGAGCATGGAGGTATGATGCCTTTCCTCCTCGGGTTATTCTCGAGCGTCAGAGGCCGGTGTTCTGACCACTTGGTACTGGATTGGTATGAGAGGCATGCAGGAGAGACTCGGGTGGCTATTTTGAGGCGGCGTGAGGCCATTGTGGGTGCGGAGGACCCCCATTGTTTTACGAGAGGAGGAGGGCGGCGAGGGCCAACCCTCATGACAGAGCGGAGACGGCGTGGACCGATTATGAGGCTTACGTCAAGAGACGGGAGAGGAGGGCTCCTATGCTACCGGCTAGGTTACGGGAGATGAGGGATGACGCTAGGGCTACTAAGGCCACTGACAGAGGCTGGTTTGATAGACCTGTCCCTATACGAGCTTGGTAGGAGGAACAGCGACATTTTCTGTTCGAGAAAAGAAGACTCGAAGGGGAAGAAGAGGGGAGAGGCCGATGCGAGTGGCTTGGAGTGACTACGAGGTTTCCGAGTATCCCTTTCTTGTCATAGCGAGACACATTAATTTGATTATGTATCTTAGTTTTCTTTTAGCGAGGTTGCCGGTTGTAGGAATGAATCGGGCTTAGACTCATCAAAGAGCTTTTAACTTGTAATGAATATTTGAATTGCTTTAGAGTTTTCGAGACGCTTTCATGGTACGATCAATTGTATTGATGTCAAAGTATGACTTTTATTTGTGCTTTAGACCGAACCGTTCATTTGCCTACGTTCCCCTCATTTTGAGGAGCTCGGGTCTTCGTAGTTCAACTTTGATTTTTTTTTTTTTGTTTTTTGTTTTTTTTTTTTTTTTTTGTTTTTTTTTTTTTTTTTTTGGTGCAACCCTGTTTTTACCTAGGCCGCCCTTTTCGGGTTTTCAACCTAGTTGGGTATTACTCTTTTAGCACTCTTTTTTTTTTTTTTTTTTTTTTGTTTTGTTTTTTTTTTGTTTTTTTTTTTTGTTTTTTTTTTTGGTGCAACCCTGTTTTTTACCTAGGCCGCCCTTTTCGGGTTTTCAACCTAGTTGGGTATTACTCTTTTAGCACTCTCTCTTTTTTTTTTGACCTCTTCTTTTTTTTTTGTTTTACGCGTAGTATCTGCATGACTTGTCTGTCACCATTATTTGGGTGTACAAAGGGATTCCCAGTCGAGGTACGCAAGTTGCATGGCTCCTCGGAGAAGATCTTACGGACTGACATATGGCCCGACCCATACGGGCTCCCATTTGCCGAGGGGTTGATACGGTTTGGGGGCTTTTTCTTTCAAAACGAGATCACCTTGTCGGATCTCCCGATGCTTTACTTTCTTGTCGAAGGCTCACGGCCATTCTTTCTTGGTAGGCCCGGATGTGTTCCATGGCCTTCAGTCGGCGTTCATCTAGTAGGGCCAATTCATCATGGCGACTCTGGAGCCATTCGACCTCGTTGATCTGGCTTTCCAGCAGTATACGGAGCGAGGGGATCTCTAGCTCGATTGGGAGTACGGCTTCCATTCCGTATGTGAGGGCAAACGGTGTTTCCCCGGTTGCCGTTCGGCCCGATGTTACGTAGCCCCGAGTGCCAGTGTAACTACTCGGGCCAATCTACGCCTTGGACGGCCATTTTCCGGATGATATTTTCGAGTCTTGTTTCTTTGCCTCAACGGCTCCGTTGGTTTGGGGCCTATAGGGAGATGACTTGTGACGGGTTATTCGAATTCCGCCGGTAGTTTTTCACATTCCCCTTGAAGTGGGATCCATTATACGAAATGATTTCGGTGGCAACCCGTATCTGCATATGATGTTTTCTTTGATGAAGAGGGCAACTTTCTTTGAATTGAGGATTTTGTAGGACTTGGCTTCAACCCACTTGGTGAAATAATCCACGGCTACCGGGGCGAACTCGTGGCCATTCTTGCTGATGGTGTGATTTTGCCTATGACATCAATTCCCCAAGTGACGAAAGGCGAGGGTTGTCAAATGCGCAAGATAACTCGTGAGGAGGCAAGTGATTAAGATTTGAGTATCGGCGACATTTGTCGCGGCTTTTGACAAAGCTGGATGCGGTCGGCTTCCATGGAGATCCAAAAATACCCCATTCTCGGTATGATTTGCATCGAGCTCGAGCATTCATGTGAGGGCGCGCAGTACCACCATGTATTTCTTTCATGAGTTCGGTAGCCTCTTGTTTCTTTGATACATCGCGGGGAGGGGCCTTGATAACGCTTTTTGTATAACATGTTTCCCAAAAGAACATAATGGGAGGCGAGCCGCCGAGTGAGAGACTTTTCGCTTTGATTCCTTCTTTATATTCCCCATCTTCATTTTTGAAAGAGGCCTCGCCATCCTTAGTGCTTGGTAAATACGAGTGTACCGGGGATCATTGATCAGTTCGGCTTCCGCTTCAATTTCGAAGCAATAGGCGGGGTTTTCTCTTCTCCCGACTACGAATGGTTTAACGAGACTTTCCTTCGGGTATTTCGACAAGAGAGGCTAGTGTAGCCGGAGCATCTGCGAACTGTTTCGGTCTCTTGGCGAGGTAATGAAAGCTGATTTCTTTGAATTGAGCCACTAGTTCTTCCATGTAAGCATGATACTTACGCAAACCCGGATCCACGGTCTTCCATTTTGTTAGAGACTGATTGATGATGAGGCGAGTCACCATACACCTCTAATTCCTTGATATTTCTTTCAAGGGCGGCTTCCAACCCGGCTATGCAAGCTTCATATTCGGCGGCGTTGTTGGTGACTTCGAAGTTCGGCCTTCTTGCTATGGGGGTGTGTTCGTCGGTAGGATCGACCCGAGAAGCATTCCTATCCCGTTCCCCCTTTTGTTTGACGCCCTAGTCGAAGAAGAGTTGCCGGCGATTTTCTCCTTCTAGAGCGAAGATTCCATCATCGGGAAATTGAGGTTCGGGTCCTCGGGACTCATCACTTGGGAAATCGGTCGAGATGTTACGCCATTATGCGTCCTTTACGGATTTCCTTGAAACATAAGTGATGTCATATTCGGCCAAAAAGAACGACCATTTTGCCAACCTCATGGAGATGGAAGGCTTGTCGAACGAGATATTTGATGGGGTCTATTCTTGAGACAAGATGTATCGGGTGAGGCTGCATGTAGTGTTTCAACTTTCCCACTACCCGGACCAAACTGCGCAAGTCTTCTCGCAAGCGAGTAATTGAGTTCGCTTCCTTGGAGCTTTACGCTACGAAATAGATGGCGTTTTCGACTTTGGAATCTTTCTTCTCTTGAGCTAGCATAGCCCCAATTCTTTGTATCCGTGACAGTTAGATATAGCAAGAGTGGCTTTGCCGATGTGGTGGGCGAGAGAATCGGGGGATTCACAAGGTATGCCTTAATACGTTGTTCAAAGGCAGGCGACATTAAGGGTCCATTACGTGTAGGCATTTTTCTTCATCAACTTGAAGATCGGCTCGCGGATCGAGGTCGGTGATTTACAAAGCGGCTTATGTATTGCGATCTTCCCATGAAGGATTTCACTTACGTCGGTGTCCGGGGTGGCTTCATTTCAACTATCGCCTTGATTTTACGGGGATCTACTTCGATTCCTCGTTCGTCACCATATATCCTAGCACCTTACCTCGTCTTACACCGAAAGTGCACTTGGGTGGATTGAGTCTCATGCTTTGTGGTCTCGGAGGCGGCCGAAGAATTTTCTCAAATCAACAAAGTCTTTGGCCATCGATCCTCTGGAATGTATTATCATGTCGTCCACATAGACCTCAATTTCTTTGTGGATCATGTCATGGAGCAGTACATGGCGCCCTTTGGTACGTAGCCCCGGCATTCTTTAGTCCGAATGGCATGACCGTGTAGCGGTATGTGCCCCGAGGGGTTGTGAAGGCTGTTTTGGCTTGATCTTCTTACGCCATTTTGATTTGGTTGTAGCCGGCAAAACCGTCGATGAAGGATTTGACTTCATGGTTGGCCGTGGAATCTACCAAAATGTCGATGTTTGGCGGGGAAATCGTCTTTTGGGTGGATTTGTTCAAGTCTCTGAAGTCTACGCGACAGGATCTTTCCGTTGGCCTTGGTTCTTGTTACTATGTTGGAAAGCCATGTAGGGTATTCAATGACCACGATGAACCACATACTGAGCATCTTTTCTATCTCCTCTTTCACTTGTAGGGACCATTCGGGCTTAATTCTTCTTAAGCCACCTTTGCTGCGGTTTGACTTAAGGTCGAGCGGTATTCGGTGCTCAACTATGGAAGGATCGAGGCACGGCATATCTTTATAGGACCATGCGAACACATCCACGAATTCTTTTAGCGGCTCAATTAGGGCATCCCTTTCGGTCCCTTCGAAGAAACTACCAATCTGCGTCTCTTTAGGCTCTTCCCATGAGTTCCCAAATTCACACTCGTCAAAATCTCTTCGGCGGCTTGGGCTCGATTTTCCTCTTTCAGGACAACTTTGCTTAAAGATTTCTTTGATATATTGTTCATTTAATGTGTACGCCTCTTCATCTAGTGAATCGTTATTAAGCTTTTTTTAGATTATTAGCTAATTCATCATTAGTTAAAGTGGCAATTAAGGGATACTCGGAGAAAGGTTCATCATTTCATTGAAGACGAAGGGAATACAACGTTCGCTACGGACTCGTAGTCTTCGGGCGTAAGGCCATCGGACGACTCGAGAGACTCGAACTCAACAATGAGAGACTCGGAGGACTTTACAAAGGTTGACACGAAAGGACGGGGGACCAATCCAAGCTTGGTGATCATTTCCTCTTTGGTCGCGGACGGGCTGAGAGAGTTTCCCAATTCTTTAGCGGCATCGGCGTCGGTGGCTTCACAACTCGGGAAAGGCATGGTCTCTGTGCTCCCTCTTGATCGTTGCTATCATCTCTTTGTCGAACCGAGAATCAATTGTGTTTGGCGTCGAAAGGCGAGCATGTGGATGTAGGGATCTTCCTCAATCACAGGGATTTCCGTTTCGTCACAATCGACCGCTCAATCCCGGATGTAAGGGCGTATTGCGTCTCGGTGTCTTTGCTAGAAAAATCTCATGTCCCATACTCGAGCGGAAAGGCTTGGCGGGTAGTTCGGCAAGGAGGACGTCCCACACGACGTTCATAGATTCGAGCGAGTACGTCGGTGTTTGTCGACTTTTATCATGAAAATCTCCTCGCACAGCGAGGCAGAAGAATGGGTTTGCGAGAATGCGACAAATCTGTGATTGAGGACCGGAGACTTGTGTGCTGTATCATGGCGGTGTTCGGCGTTTCCTTCGATACGCCTCCAAGTGTTGGAAATAGCAATTAAATTTGATGAATCGAACTTCTTCGGAGTACGCTCGCTTGAGTGTGTCGACATAGTTGGCATCATTGGATTCCAAAGGATGCTGGCGAGACTTGCCTCTTGAAGGATGTAGCCCGGTGTTTGTGTGGGCGTTCTTGGCTATTGTTTCGGCTTCGTTCCCTATGAGAAGCTGTCACCCCTTATGACTTCAAGGTCTCCCTGCCGGTTGATGAATTTGACGCATTGGTGGAGAGTGGAGGCTATGGATTTCATGTGATGCAACCAAGGCCGCCCTAGTAGGGCTGTGAACTCGGAGGGATATCCATTACATGGAACTGCGGGCACCATTTGGGTTTCGTACGAGTTCGAGTCACTTTGTCCCCGAGAATGGGACGAGACGAACCGTCGTAGGCCTTGACGGTCCGGGTAGATGGGATCATGCGCCTTTCATTTATGCGGAGGGCCCTCTTCATCTTTGAGGAAGGGCGTTTACCGATGATCCATTGTCCACTAATACCCCAGGGAGTGCCATGGTGTTGAGCCGAATAGTGATGTACAAAGCTTCATTGTGTTGGGAGACATCTCTTGGCAAATCTTCATCGCAGAAGGTGACCATACTCCCATATAGGTGAGGATCATAGATTTGGTCCTTGTCTCGGGATAGAGAGTCATTAAACACGTCGCTTCGTGCCTTTTTCTTGCGAGGTAGAGCCTTTGCCGAAGCCCACGGGTTATCTTGATGCCTTTTGTGGCGGTTGCCATCTCCGATCAACATGTTGATTGAGTGGGGGCGCCCAGGCCGCGTCGGTTTTCTTCATCGGTGTATACTCGGGAGGCTGGACAAAGCCCGAACCTTGGGCGACCCAGGGGGTTGGACTTACGTTACTGCGATACTGGTATCCGAAGGTCTCAATTCCGTCGTTGGCAAGGCTTTTACGCTCTTTTACCTTTGTTTGCTTTGGGGAAAGGCGAGGCGGAGTAGAGTACAAAATAATCAAATCCCAGATGGCTCCCGAGCGTTCCCACCTTGTTATCACTTAGGCCTCGAATCTCTCCTTCAATTTTCTTTGGGAGGAAATTTTCTTTTCTTAGGAGGACGGTCCTCGTGTATCCGATCTGATAGTCCCTTTCAAGGCAATCGGGACGAGTCACAAATATCCCACCAAATGTGTTCTACAGTGGTGGCGGATTTGGGACCTCGGGTTGGCGGTCTTTGGAATGACTTTGGGTGGGCGGTCGGGGGATATCTGCTTGGGCACATCTCGGTAGCGAGTGATTGGACTCGCCGGATAATGAGAGATATTGAGGTCCGGGGAACGGGCACATGTTTGTCCTTCGGGGGTAGCCCCGATCGAGTTGGGATATTGTTAAGGTCCCGAAGTGGCGTGTGGCCTCTTCAATCCAGGCACTTTATGCATCTGCAGCGTTCTTTCGGGGCTTTGATGGTGACCATATTTCTTCAAGCTGTTCACGATTTTCATCACTCGGCCGATATTTGTGGGATCATCACTTTGAGAGGGGACAAGCGACGAGTATACCGAACTCTTTCGTCCACTGGCTAGCTGTTTGGGGGCAGTTGCCACTGTAAGTCGGCGGGCGGGAGTCCGGCGGTGGAAACATAGGAATCTTGGGGTAGCATCTTGATGTATCAGGGACTATTAAGAAGAGGGGGAGAACCCTCTTCCTTCTTTGCGGTAAAAGTGCCATCGGAATTGGGGCGATAGTCAAGCCATGACTTGCGGCAACCCCCGGTAGGTCATCAATTTGAGCCTCATGTCGAAGTCTCATCTGTTCTACCAACCGGATCCAATGCGAGTGCACATCGAGGGATTTTGGAGGACGGAGCAACGTTATCCCCATCATTACCGGGTGATGCGAGACATTACGAAACCCGGAGTCGGAACAAACGGTGAAGGCGACGACGCGCTTGACTCTTCCCTAACTGATCAAACGGTGACCGGTGCCCGAAACCAAGCTTTGTGCGGAGGCTGTGGGGAAATGACATGAAGGTTCAGATGGCGGGATTTGAAGGAGGGTAGGTGTTTGGGCTTTAGGCTCATGCAACATGCGATTATTTGTTCACGTTTACTTAAAACATACTTTATTAACCTAATCGGTTGGAAAAGATTGCTCTTCTTTTCGCAAACTACTCGATTCTGGATCGGTGGGCCCCCGTCACTACGTCTATAAGCCCCTCGTATTCCACCCGTATTTCGACCTCCCGGGGTGGACAGCCCGGGCGAGGGTCCTATAGGGCAAGCGGGTCCCACCGACCGAAAGAAAAACGATCCTAAAAGTGCGGCGGGTAATCGAGTCTTAACGACCATTCGATGTAAATTACGGACAAAGCCGACGTCAAAAGTCAAGATCGTGTCCGGGGCTCGACGAAAAGTCGGCATGATTTGGGTGATAAATGTCCACGATTGATCTTGACTTGTCGTCGTTAAGCCTTAATTAGGCATGGAATATTCATTAATCCTTGATGACTCGGTGTCAATGCCGGGAGTCGTTGTATAATTTGTGCCGCCGAGCCGAAGTCAAGGCGCCGGTCAATATCTTGGTCAAAGTCTGCGGCGGAAAACCGGCAGAACTTCGACTGATTAGGGTCCTCGAAAGATATTGAGTCGGTATGCCGACAAAGGCTTGAAAGGAAAGGTCTATACACGGACAGGGCATGACACAGACCAGACTAAAAACCAACCGGGTCTCGGACAAAGTGTGTCACGGACAAGTGCATGGTCGACACGAGGCTCCATGGGATGTTTGGGTAGTCATGTGCTCATCCGAGAGGCGTAATAAGACCAAACGGACCGCGACAAGAATTTCCCCGGGTTAGGGACGTATTGTGCAGTGTACGGTCACGTGCGCGTAGTGTGCAAGCAGTCTATATTCTTTTTCTGAGTAAAATAGAGATTTTTTTTTATGTTTCTTAAAAATATGATGCATGATTTTTTTTTTGAGAATTTTCTTTTTTTTTTTTTGAAAATCCCTTTTTTTTTTGAAATTTTTAATGAGCACATAAGCACGTAAGCACGAAAATTCCGACAGTTAGGGACATTATTCCGACAGTCAAAATTTTGACTTTTTCCGAGGCGGCCAAAACAAACACGAAAACTGTGCAAAAATCAACACACACACAAAAATGATTTTCGAAGCCGGGACGGAAGCTTGACCCTCAAAAGCTTTTCCCTTTTTTTTTTTGAAAACGGTGATACCGGTACGTGGGATTGTTAGACCACAATTTATCCCCGACTCGTGTTAGGAGGCGATAACGGGAAGTTTAATGGTTTCCACCAATATACCAAATATCATTTTTTTTTTAGAAAAAGCTTAAGTCCCCAGCGGAGTCGCCACTGTGATGAATGTGTGTCCGAAAATTTTCCCATTTTTGTTTGAAAAAATCAACGAAACGGAGTCGCCACGCCATTTTTATTTTGAGGGCCAAAACTTTGAAAAAAGCCCGAGATCAGAGATTTAGGTTCGGAGGTCATGTTACACGCCGGGAAGGACGTTAGTGTGCACCCGGAATGCCTCGTAAAACGAGTCTTCCAAGCTGAAAATCATTTGTGTGTGTGTGTGTGTGTGTGTTTTGGCCAAAATACTTTGAAACTCAGAAAAGTAAAAATTGGGATATCTTTTTAAGACTTTAAACTGATCCCATGATTTTTTGGAAGATTTTTGGATTGAGATTTGGTACTCAAAAGACCTTTTGAAGTTGAGAGCCATTTCTGCCAGAATAAAAAAGGCAGTGGACCTTTGATTTTGAAATGAATTCAAGGGTCTTAAAACTTCATAATCTGGATAAACTCAGAGAATGAAAGTTGTTCTAGACACCTTAAATAAGATTTGTGCGAAGGAATTTTCCATTTTGGAGAAGATTTGAGGGGTCAAAACCTTCTGGAAACCTCAGATATGAGATCTGGATTCCCAGAAGCTGATGAACTAGCCTCTGAAAGAAAATTTGAAAAGAGGAGTTTTACTCACCCAAAAAATAAAGTAAAAATATGTCTGGAAATCTATGGATGTTGGCTACAAAAAGTGTTTTATAGTCAACACCAAATTCCAAGTTCATCTGTGTCCAAAAATTAAGACCATGGACTGAGGTCTGGGAAAATTGCTACTGGACAGCAACTTCCCAAGAAAGAAAATATGATTTTAAAGGGGGTTTTGCATCCATGCTTGTCCCCATTTCCCTAGGTTTTGGTTAGTGATCACTAGACATTTTAGTGGTGAATCAACTATACCAAACCATCCTTGGGGTACATTAGGACTAAGCATTTCATTTGCTTGGGGAGGGGAATTTTACCCTTTGAAAATGATATTTGATGTATGAAAATAGTTTTTAGGGTTTTGAAAATGAGTTTTCTTTGCAAGAAAGTAAGAGAACTTGAAAATAATTTTGATCTTTGTAGAAGTTCATCCATGGAGATGGTCTTCCATGGTGATCTTCTTAGATCTAGAACAAGAAGATGAAAGAACTACATTTTGTAGTTTGCAAATGCATGCATGGATGAGATTTAGGGTTAGGAGAAGGAGGGTTTAGCAATCTTCTTTGTGTTCTTGAGATTTTTGCTTGTATGTATGAGTGTTTAGGGCTTTAATATGAGAGTGAGTGGATGAGTATGAATTGGGAAAGATTGGAGAGAAAATGGTGACAATTCAAGTGAATTCTCACTGTTTTCTCTCTATATTTCGCCAGAGGTTCGGTGCAAAATGTGTTGTTCCTCCTTATTTTTGTGACTGGAGGGCTCAATTTATAGCCCTCTGAAAATGCAAACCTATCCGCGCGGATAAGACCTTGAGCGTGCACTGTTCATTAAATGCAGCTTCAGGCTTTGGACAAGAGGAATAATCTTTTTGAAATTTCAAATTAACAGCCAGTTTATTGTTCCCAGCCATTTCTATTTGTGGTTTTATTCCTTTTGTTTTACTTTTTGAGATTCTTTTTGAGGTTTAACCTTAAATAACAATGCCCATTTTACCCTCACTTTGTTAGAAATGTTAGGATTGTTAGGAATTGTTAGAAATGTTATAACTTTCGTTAATTTTCTAACGAAAATTCTAACAAGCTCAAATTGGAGCACTTACAGTGGGCACGACTCGTGACATAGGGCACGAGTCGTGCCCTTTGCAGAAAATCAGCTTCTGAAGCTGAAACATCAGCAAATCTGGACTCTTCCCATTTTACCTCAAAATGACATTTTCTAACACTCCAAATTCAGTATAACGCCTCCCATTTTGCCACAATCCAAAACCAACTCAACCAATTACCATTTCAAGCCTTCCAAACTCAAACAAAATGATCAAACATTACATGCAACCTATATATCCCAACCATTACAACATTAACATCAATTTGACTACTATCCTTTCATCTTATACAACAACACCCTAACTAACCTCAGTTCACTTATCTTAATACCTTTCCAACTCAAAGAAAAATTATTCCAAAATGCCAAGAACCAATTATACAACAACAATATCAATTCTAACATTGAATGAGCAAGTATTGAAGGAAACCATAATAACTTACCTCAAATAATTCGAAAATGAGAAAAACTTCAATCGGATAGAAATGTTCCACTCGGCTTCCCGAACATTTAGACGCGAACGGATCAAGAAACGAACAAGAATTGTATTTAGGGGAATTTTGTGGAGGTAACCCTAGGTTTGAAGTTTATCGAGGAAGAAGAGCAAGAACAGGGGAAAGAAATGGTTTGCTAATGTTTTTGGTTTGATCATTTACTAACTTAGGAGGATAAACATGGGATACTTTCACTTAAGTTCCTCTATACCTTGAGCTATTCCACTTAAATTACTTAAGTTTCAAACTATACACTTTAGCACCTCCATACTTTGATAAGCTTTTATTTAAAATTTCCAATATTATAAATTCACTACAACATTTCCTATTTGTTTTAATTAGACATTAAATAATTAACTTAAATTTATTAACATCCTA
This sequence comes from Adenophora triphylla var. japonica, assembly GCA_022495995.1. NCBI lineage: Eukaryota > Viridiplantae > Streptophyta > Magnoliopsida > Asterales > Campanulaceae > Adenophora > Adenophora triphylla. Next base: position 58,325 of record JAFEMH010006742.1, on the reverse strand, counting down.
AAATATCAAATAAGTTATCAAAATATCAACATGAACACATAAAACTAACAAATCTCATGAAATGCATAAATGAGATGCCACGCACCCCACCCCCACGTGCTCAACATGTGCTTAAAATGGTGCCTAGGATTAGGGTCGTGACAACCTTAGTGAGCCTTCCTTTAGGGGGACACCACCATTGGCCTCCAACTCAACCAACTCGAGCTAGGCATCATTTATAGCCATGGCCTCAGCCACTAGCTTAACCCTCGCAGCTAGAGCTTGGTTTCTTTTAGTATCAACTCAGGAGTGATAGGAGAGGTCGGGTTTTTTGGACTTTGATTTTGGGGGGATTTATTCTTACGGGCAGCCTCTAGCTTTTCCCTGAGGTCTCTTTGAGAAGGGGTAAGAGACCCTAGACTGTCAGAAGGGCCACATATTTCGTGTGTATCTCGCCGGTGGATTTAAAAAACCTTCAATTTGTTTCTCTCCATACCCAGGAGGTGAGGGAGTGAAGGGAGGGCAGCCCTTGTCCTACGAGGAAAAGGCCCAACCTATTAAATGCTGAGGTGCAGTGTCTTGTATGATTTAGTTGAGAGGGAGAAGCTTGATCATTACCTTGGGGAGTAAGAAAACCAGCGGTTTGAAGAGGAATATCAGTCATTTTTTACGGAGAAAAGCTGAAAAGGTATTTTTTGGAAGAAAGTGTTTGGACAAAGTGTTTGTTTTCGACAAAGACTCAAGATTATACGAGAAAAAACTAGATGTTTCCCGGCAATGAAACCACTGATGACGCCACAACTTTTGGGGTCTCACTGTTATAGGGAATTCTGCTTGTATGTTGGTTTGTACCTAGAACACAACAAAGATAATAAGCACAATTAGAGATCAAGCCGAAGTTTAATCCAGCTCATGCCCTCGGGTGTGGGAGTAAGATATCTGAGGGTTTATAACTTATAAATAAAACTTGGAATGTCTTAGTGAGTTGTGTGTTTAGGGTTTAGATAATGTGGCTTACAAATAATGATTTTGCACTTAGTTTGTCCATGGGGACAAAGGTTGATATTTTTAGTAAGAGGGAGCTGCTTGATGATGTCATCCCTGGAGGATATCTTTGTCTTTGACCTATGACACGTGTTCGCACCTGGTGGACTCGTACAGTAAAACAAGATTTACTGCAAAGGGATGTCGATGAATGGACTGATACAGAGGTAACAGACGCTAGTTGGCGCCGCGCCTTATTTGCGTAGTGGGCGCCTGAGTCACCATTCAATGCGATGGGGACAAGCCGGCTTCTTTGTGTCAGCGTAGGTACAGACTTTCGTCTGACTAGCTTTGGCTTTAACCGGGAGTCTGAAATGAAATCGCGGTCAACCTGGTTGGCGCGGTTATAGATATCGCGGTCATGATAGCTGCGGTCACCTCTCTGACGGTCTAGCTGTCCGCGATCTTGAATCTAGCGCTATAGATGTTCGCAGTATTGACTCTAGCGGTATTAGGAGATCGCGGTCTTAACTCTAGTGTTGTAGATGTCCGCGATTTTGACTCTGGCAGTATTAGAAGATCGCGGTATAGGATATGCCGTGTCATAATTGATATTTGGACCAAATCGAGCTTTGAGCCCGGCCTGAAAGGTCCGGGCTCATCAGGGAGTGGTTGATGTGGGTGTCGACGGAGAAGAGGAAAAAGGGTGGCAGCCATGGGAGGAAAGTTTTTTGCATCTTAATTAGGTTGAGGTAAATTAATTGGGAGGGGTAATAAATAATCGAAAAAGTTGAGTGTTAATTAATTGGGCCAGCCTCAATAAAAATAAATATAAATTTTCATTTTTGGAAAAATAGATGGGACACCAAGGTCTAATAAGTCATTTATTAACGATTTTTGTTATTTTAATTAATTAATCAATAGTATGCATATTATATTAATCGTTTTGATAGTACAAATGTTAATGTGTAAAAACTGAATAGTACATCTATAGTATAAACGAGGGTTGTCCATCTCACCCAAATGAACATTTCTATGAACAGTTCTGCCTGGCGAATTTCCCATTTTGTCCTCACTATTTTGTCCCTTTTCCATTTTGCCCTTAAAAAAAATTTAATTTAAAAAAAAATTAAAAAAAAATTCACGTGACCTTGGACATGGGCATGTGCTAGTAGGGTTATATGGCAATAAACTCCTTCCCAAAATTACAATTGACTCCCCTCATATTCTCTCTCTCTCTCTCTCTCTCTCCCTCTTCATTAGGTTCGTTTTTTTTTAATGGTAAAAATTGTATTCCTCCCTTGTTAACCGCACTCATTTTTTTCTCACACATTTAAATTGTGGTCTAACTTGTCAATCTTACTCACTTTTTCTCTCACACATTTAAAATGTGTGTTTCACTTGTCATTTTCACTCACTTTTTTCACTCACAACCAATTTTCTACTCATTTTTTTTTAATTTTTGTGTCCCACAAAAATAATAAAACTTAAATTGGGATGAAGAGAAGATCAATTATTTTAAAATAAATCTGATTTAAAATGACATACTCCCTCCGTCCCGAAACTTGGTTCACAAACACTGTTTGCACTGGTTTTAAGGAGGGAGTATTATATTGAAAGTGTTGTGAGTGTGAAAATAAAATAGGAGAGAGAATGAGTGGAGAGAATAGTAAATTATAATGGTGTTGTGAGTATTAAAATAATGTAGGAGAGAGAATGAGTGGAGGGAATAGTAAAGATTCCTTTCCATTTTAGGTAAGTTTTAAATGTGTGAAGTAAGTTTTGGGACGCCCAAAAGGGAAAGTGTGAAGATTGTTCCGGGACGGAGGGAGTATTTTGAAAGAGTAGTTTAAAAGAAGGAAGGAAGGAAGGAAGGAGTACTAATCAATAATCACTTTTTTTTTTTAAAGTGTAATTAAAATTAATCAAAGAATCTAATGGGTCTTGCCCAGTGATATAATGGTGACCTTTTGAAGGGAAGGTCACTGGTTCGATTCCCCCCAAGGAGAATCTTTGTTGTTTAATTCCTACCTTGGGTTTCAGGGTTCTTAGGAGTCCCCCGGTGCACATCCGTGCAGTTAAGGAAGCAGCACTGCTGGGCTTGCAACCTCAGTGTGGGAAGTTCAAATCTTGGCAGGAGCACTGGAGCAGCCATTTGGTGTTGTGAAAGTGATGTAATTGCCTCGGCAGGAGCAGCAGGAGCAGCCATTTGGTGTTGTAAGAGTGTAAATGTCTTATAGGAAGGCTCTCTTGGGGCCAGGAGTATAAGGGGTGCTGCCACCCTGGCTGCATAGGGCACATCTCGCGATTTACCTCCACCAGCATACTGAGGAACCGGTACCTGATGATTCAGGATTGATCCGATAAAACTGGAAAACCTGAGTAATAAAAAAAATAATAATAATAATAATCAAAGAAAGGCATGAAATCAGGAGTACACAAAAAGTAGAGCAGGTTGCTCTGCCCAGAAAGCATTTTCCAGAAATCCTTGCAATTCAATTTCAAAGTACTTTCCCCGTTCTCTTTTCTCCATAAATTCCCTCTCTCTCTCTCTCTCTCTCTCTCTCTCTAGAGAATAAGAACACTCCCATCAATCCCATTTTTCCTCTCTCACTTCCATCTCCCACCTTTGAAAAAGTTGTTTTTGTTTTATTACTTAAATTATCTTCTTTTAAATCAATTCTACCCCACTTTACCTTCAATTTAGGATTATGCGGTTAAATTGCATAAACAATTTATTAATAGGGCGTTTACCAAGAATTATTTTTAAAGATGAATTTTAAATAAAAAACACACAAGTTGGATTTTATAAAAATAATCTTGAATATTAGAAAAAAACACCTTGAATATTACAAAAAAAAAACCCCATAATATTACAAAAACTCCTTTTTATTTATTTTTTACTTTTTTTGAAGTGACATTTATCAGTTGTTTATAAATGATAAATTCATTTATCCGTTTTTAAAGAGTATTTAATGTTTGATATTTGGTTAAACAACTAATAAATCAGTTATTTAACTGATTAAATGCATTTATCAGTTATATACGAAATTTTGGCCATTAATTTTTTTTTCTTTACAAAATAGATTTTTATAAAATCATAAATTATGTGTTTTTAATGTATATTGCATTTTTTTGAGTTAGTTTTTGATAAAAACTCCAATAATAATTTTTTGATTGCTTTATTAGAGATAAACTTATTTATTGATTATGCACTTTTACCATACCAAAAGAGGCTACCTTACTATTATCTCACTGTTATGAAAGATGGAATTTAGGTTGTTGATACGTTTGCACCAATCCGATTTTATTTACTTTCACTTTTCCTTTTCATTGGGTTAAATCTAGTGACACCATTGAAATTTAGCCAAATAATAATATTATTCACCCTCGTCTCGTGTAATTATAATTGAAATAAACAATGTTGTGCGCGGCGGAAGCGATTCTTATGCACACCAACAATTAGGTTATATTACACACTAATTTGGACACGAATAATATGAGGGAAGGAATAAATAAGACAAGATTTAACGTGGTGCATCCCAACATCAATGGGCTACGTCCACACACATCAATAATATATCACTATCACATCTTCAACATTACAAAGTGTATCACCCTACAAATCTGAGTCGCTCATCACTCAAGGATTACAAAAAATGATAACACTAGTCTACTCTCGACATAGTGTACAGCTCCTTCATGAATGTACACATCTCTCTAACTCACTCTACCCAAGGGGGGGGCACTCTTGGCACCATAAGGCACACCTAAACTCTTTTTATATATGCCTATTTATAGGCACAAAACATCTCTTAGATAAATTCTTATCTAGATAAACAAATATCAAAAGTCTTCATTGAAATGAAAGGCCAACCGTCACATTCATGAATCACATGAGACAATGTTTGTTGACTCCTTAAACTTGAGCCAAATTTCAACAATCTCCACCTTGGCAAAAGTTCTTGATCACATACCTGGTTTTGGCTTCCACCATGACAACCGGCTCCACCGAATCATTGTCATCTTCAAACTTTAAACTCCATGATATTCAGATTCTTCAAATTTGAATTTCTTCAAAATCTGCTACTGCTGTTCGGATATGAATTCCAGTGCAAGACAACTCAAAATCTGATCTCCACCGTTCAGGTCATAGATATATGAGTTCCCAAGCTATACACAAAAAATCAGCACGATCCAACGGTTGACAAACGCTCAATGCCAATATTTCCACCGCTACGCTGAAAAATCCGAACCAGAAAATCTGCTACTTTTTTTTCTTAAAATTTGGAGACCTTTTGATGATGCAAACCACCACGAAACTTGTACCGCCGCTCTCCGCTAACGAGACACGCCGCCTAACCACCATTGTCAGGAAGACTTTCGACGCAAGGCTCCATTCGCGAGGTTGCACATCAACACCATTCATCATCTAATCTTGTACCAAAAACTTCAATATTATCCCGCATCACTCGGAGCTGAACCATCAGCTCTGATACCAATTGTTGTGCATGGCGGAAGAGATTCTTATGCACACCAACAATTAGGTTATGCTACACACTAATTTGGACACGAACAATATGAGGAAAGGAATAAATAAGACAAGATTTAATGTGGTTCACCCCAACATCAATGGGCTACGTCCACACACATCAATAATATATCACTATCACATCTACAACATTACAAAGTGTATCACCCTACAAATTCGAGTCGCTCATCACTCAAGGATTACAAGAAATGATAACACTAGGCTACTCTCGACATAGTTTACAACTCGTTCATGAATGTACACATCTCTCTAACTCACTCTCCCCAAAGGGGGGGGGGGCGCTTTTGACACCACAAGGCACACCTAAACTCTTTCTATATATGCCTATTTATAGGTACAAAATATCTCTTAGATAAATCCTTATCTAGATAAACAAATATCAAAAGTCTTCATTGAAATGAAAGACCAATCGTCATATTCATGAATCACATGAGACAATGTATGTTGACTTCTTAAACTTGAGCCAAATTCCTTTCTATATATGCCTATTTATAGGCACAAAATATCTCTTAGATAAATCCTTATCTAGATAAACAAATATCAAAAGTCTTTATTGAAATGAAAGGCCAACCGTCATATTTATGAATCACATGAGACAATAGATGTTGACTTCTTAAACTTGACTTGAGCCAAATTTCAACAAACAATATAAAGAAAAATAATAGATATTGATACTTGCATCAATATCAGGAGTGTGCACTGAATTTGACACCTTCCACTCCATTTTATAATGTTTTTTTTTTTTGCCATTTTAAAATATTCTCACTCAAAACTATTATCAGAGTACCCAATATGAAATACTTCCTCCGTTCATTTACATGGTTCACACTTTCTATTTTGGGTGTCCATTTACATAGTTCACACTTTGTTTCTTTCCTAAAATAGAAACTTTATATTATTAAAATATTAACCCTATCCCACTATAATTTACTATTTCCTCCACTCATTCTCTTTCCTACGTTATTTTAATACTCATAACACTATTATAATTTACTATTCACTCCACTCATTCTCTCTCCCATTTTACTTTCACACTCACAACACTTTCAATATAATAATCCCTCCTTAATCAACGTGTAAACAGTAACTGTGAACTTACTAAATGGACGGAGGGAGTAGGTATGTGACATCGTCATGTGATTAATCTCTGTTATATATACTCCCTCCGTCCCGTAATACTTGACACAGTTACTGTTCCGCACGGGAATTAAGGAAAAAGTAAAAAGGTTGATGTGTTGTGAGTGTAGATAGTTAAGTAGGAGAGAGAATGAGTGGAGAGAATAGTAAATTATAATGGTGTTAAGATTAAAATAATGTAGGAGAGAGAATGAGTGGAGGAAATAGTAAAGATTCTTTGCCATTTTAGGAAGTGTGACTTATCAGTGGGACGCCCAAAATAGAAATGTGTGTCAAGTATTGTGGGACGGAGGGAGTATATTTTTTTTACATTTTGAAAATGATCATTTTATTCTTTTAAAGACATTTTAAAAAGTAATTAAATTATGTTAGAGATATTATTTAATATCGGGAATTGATAAATCTTAGCTATTTCATATAAATATTTTAGGTCACTCATTTTAACAACAATTGATTTTAAGATGAAAATTCAAACTTTAAAATGGTATTAGATCAGACCCGTTACAAGTGAATGTTTAACGACCCACATGTTGCTTCGTATTATTCGATTGAGTTCACGTTGTAAGCTTTGTATATGACATATAAAAATCATGCGTCAGTTCATTTAAAATTAATTGGTTTTAATGTAAAATCTTACTCCCTCCGTTCCGGCCGAAAAGTCACAAATTTTCTTTTTGGGCGTCCCATTTAAAAAGACACAGTCCCAAAAAGGAAACTTTTTAATACTATTCCACCCACTCATTCTCTCTCATACTTTACTTTTACACTCACAACATTCTCTCTCCTAACTATTCCTCCGACTCATTTTCTCTCCTATTTAATTTTTTATACTCACAACATTTACATTTTTTCTCTTTCCTACATCAATTTTCTTAATTTGCGTGCGAGACACAATCTTTGCCTTTTGGGCGGGGACGGAGGGAGTATACTTTAAGAAATTTAATGGAGAATAATCACATTATTAGTTTAGTTCAGTTGTCTAATTTTTGTGAGGTTTGTTATTTCTGTTCACAAAATAATAGAATATTGTTATTACAAGGATGAAAAACAATTTTATTGTTAAAGTAAATACATCTAAAAATAATGAAAAAGTGAGCTCTACTACTTTCTTATTTTTATCAAATTTAAACCAACAAATTGGTAGTATATGAACCAGAACCACTGACTCTGAACTTTCCTTTTCGCGTTGAAGTCTTTCTCTCTGTATGTTGTGTGTGTCACTGTGTGTGATTAAAGAGTGTAGATCCGAATAGGGAACCAAGCAAAAGCTATACGGATTAAGACCAGACTTCAACCTTTTGGATTTTCTTCCCCTTTTTTACTCTAAATTATACGGTCGGTTTAGCTAATTTCTGATCCTATTTCCCATTTCAGTTCACACCCAATTTTCCATTTCCCTTTGACTTTCATACCCAGATTGTTCTTGGTTTAATTTCGTGTTTTTTCATAAGTTGGACCTAAATTAATGGATATTTGATAAAGGAAGTGGGGAACACAAGAAAATTATAGTATATATTTTGTTATTTGTTTTGAGTTTTTGATTTCAATTAAAGAATCATGAGAGCTGGATTGAGTACGATCCAACAAACCCTAACCCCTGAAGCAGCGAGTGTGTTAAATCACTCAATTGCGGAAGCGGGTCGCCGGAATCACGGTCAAACGACACCGCTTCATGTGGCGGCTACCCTCTTGGCTTCGCCGTCGGGTTTCCTCCGTCAGGCGTGTATACGTTCTCACCCCAATTCGTCTCATCCTCTTCAGTGTCGAGCGCTTGAGCTTTGCTTTAGTGTGGCGCTCGAGCGGCTCCCCACGGCTCAAAATATGTCTCCTGGAATGGAACCCCCGATTTCGAATGCTTTAATGGCGGCTTTGAAAAGGGCGCAAGCTCATCAGCGGCGAGGGTGCCCAGAGCAGCAGCAACAGCCGTTGTTGGCTGTTAAAGTTGAGCTTGAACAGTTGATTATATCGATTCTTGATGACCCGAGTGTTAGTCGAGTTATGCGTGAAGCTAGCTTCTCGAGTCCGGCTGTTAAAGCTACAATAGAACAGACTTTGAATTCTTCATCGCCCGGAAATGTCAATTCGGCAAGTATTGGAATTGGTTTCCGGCTATCATCTTCTCCATCGCCAATTTCCATGACTGTTCCCAACCGGAAGTTGTATTTGAATCCTCAGTTACAACAGGGGAATCAAGCACAATTGGGGCAGCAGCAAAGGAATAATGAAGTTCCGGCAAATCGGAATCTTTATTTGAATCCCAGGCTGCAACAGGGGAATTCAGGGCCATCTGGGCAACAAAGGAATGATGACGTTAATCAGGTTATCGAAATTTTGTTACGAACAAAGAAGAGGAATCCGGTATTAGTCGGCGAATCGGAGCCGGAGGCGGTTATGAAAGAGATTCTCAGAAGAGTTGAGAAAGGGGAAATTGTAGAAGAGCCTCTGAAATCTGTTCAAGTGATGTCAATAGAAAAAGAGCTTGCTTCCGATAAATCTCAGGCACCCACAAAGATTAAGGAATTAGGAGACTTGATTGAATCTCGAATCGGCAGTTCTAACTGTGGAGGGATTATTGTTGATTTAGGTGATCTGAAATGGCTTGTTGGTCAACCCCTGACTGGCGGGGTGCCTCAACAGGTTGTTGCAGTGGGCAGTCGAGAGGCGGTGGAGGAGATGGGAAAGTTATTAGGGAGGTTTGTGGAGGAGGGCGGAGGCGGTAACTGTAGCAGAATCACTTCTTGACTTCCTCAACAGCTCCAGTTCCTCCGAGAGTCTAGATATTTCATCATCACTCTTTTTACTTGATTCCGATTCCAGCTTAGCCAAGTCACCTTTCAATGCTAATATCGTGTTATCCTTTTCTATGTTTATAGATTCTAATTGCTGCGTACTAGTATAAATCTATTACATATATCGAGAAATAATAATAATAATATACTCCCTCCGTCCCATTAGTATTAGCACAAATACTCCGTCCCATTAGTATTAGCACAAATACTGTTTGCGCGGGAATTAAGGAATATGATATTTTAATAAAATGTTGTGAGTGTAAAAGAATGAGTGGAGGGTGTAATAAATTATAATGGTGTTGTGAGTATTAAAATAATGTAGGAGAGAGAATGAGTGGGGTTGGGTGAATATTTTATTAATATAAAGTTTCCTTTTTGGAAGTGTGCGGATATTAGCGGGACGCCCAAAAAGGAAAGTGTGCTAATATTAGCGGGACGGAGGGAGTATGTTATGTTTATCATAAAAAGTAATAATAATGAGATAAATTTCAGCACAAGAAAATAAAATAGGCCCAATAGATCTGCTTCCGCCCAATGGACGATTGCCTAGTCGACCAGGGTCCTGGTCCGACCTAACAACTTCCCGACCTAACTTGGTCCTACGTACGGCCCAATAATTGCACATCTCGACCTTCTTAACAAGGATTGAATTTAGGTCGACCTCATCCCCATAAGTGATCTTAATCATGTCGACGAAAGCTAAAATTATGAAACCGATCATGTCAATTCCAAAGAATCTCGTATGATTCCTAGCCACTTTCATTTATCCGGCCAACACTATAAATACTCCCCACATATCACCTTCAAGAGGTAACGTCTCTTTACTATTCTGAATCTCTGTCAATACGATTATTCATGAAAACGCAAATATTTATTCTCATGCCGAAGGGGTTTAACCAAAGACCTTTCTCGATTAGTTATTTGTTCGTGGTTTCAGGTTAATGACTGATCTAACCAATTTTTCAGCATCATTATTATTGCACAAAATGGATACATTTTTATCTTTGTTAGCTCATAACTGAAAAGGAAATCAAGTTTCCATCATATTAAAATTTTAAATATAATGGAATCGGTTAAATCTTGAAATTTTTGCTATTGAATATTTAATTTAAGGGTTTTTTTTTTATAGAAAAATCATTTTGAAAATTTTAAATGGTATTGTAAAGACGGTTATATGTATACTAATAATTTTAGTGTGTGTCAATTACAACACTAAACTTCCACATTTTTTAAAATAAAATGTGTTCACTCCGTCGACAAATTTGCTAAAAATCTAATAGAATTTAGCCACTTCACATGACTAATTTCGGCAAATACGATATAGAATAAATGGTTTATTGGGGAAAATAATTTGTAATATTTTCTATAAAATATGTGATTATTTTACATTAATTAATTTGTAGTATTCATCATACATGTCGACAACGTTAACATATTGGTTGAAAACTTAACGAATATAAGTAACGCGACTAAATTTCTTTAGAATTTTAGCGAAATTATTAACAAATTGAGCATTTTTGAAAATTTTGAAAGTTTAGTGAGAACATTTTAAAAAAAAATAATTTAGTGAGAGTATTTTAAAAAGGCTAAATTTCAGTGATGGTTTTTGCTAGTGAAAACCAAAATCGAACCAAATCATCTTCCTGAGCAAGTTATTTTAGCAGGCAGGTTTAGGGTCCCGGTAGTCCGCTTTCGAGTTTTTAATGAAGAGAAAAAAAAGTGAGGGGAGGGAAAAGGAGAGAAAAGATAGGGAGGAAAGTGAATTTAAATTCCTCCGGATGTGCTTCCGAGTTGAAAGAAAATGAAAGAAAAAACAAAATTTTCTCTCCTCATGCTTTTTTGAAATGAAACGAGGGGAAATAAAAAGAAAATGACTTCTATATCCTCATTTATAAAAAAACCTAATTGAATAGCATTGCACCCCCTTCATTTCTGTAATCAATTAACAGTTTCAAGAGTGACACATCATCCGCCTAGTTGAAGAGCATTGCACCCTCTTCCATAGTTTCAGGTTTCTTCCTTTTTCCTTTCGACGATGTATTGGTGTTACTATTTTTCAATTCACAAACTGATAAAAAAAGGGGGGGGGAGCAAATGATAAAAACTAAAGGGTAGATATTGCAACAAGTCCAAACCTGAGGTTGGCCAACGAAATTAAACCGAGTATAGATCGTTTGGTCGTCATTTTGGGGGGTTTAGGGCTTCGCCTTCATCTTGCAGCCATCCAGTTTTCCTTCCACCACCGTCGTTCTTATAAGCCGCAGCTCTCCCCGACCAATTTCTTCAAATTAAAAGGTGTTGTGAATATAGCCCTCCACACCCAAGCAAACCTACAAGAATAATAATCGCACACAAACCAAGCACAAGAAATCAATGAAAAAACAGAAAAGAACACAAGAAATTGTTAACCCAGTTCACCAATTTGATTTGGCTACGTCTGGGGGCACTACCAAGCCAGGATCTTGCACTATGTAATTAGAATTTGTGTTACAACTGAATTGGGGGCGGAACATTGTTTATATATGACCTAGGGTAAAGTCCAAATCCTAAACAAACAAGGAAACTGGGACTGCTGTAAATCGGGCGGAGCGCGGCCGCTCTGGAGCCTAGCGCGGTCGCGCTACAGTCCAGTAAGTTCAACGCCTTTTGACAACGCCTCAAGCGCGGTCGCCCTCCCATACAGCGCGGTCGCCCTCAAGAAAATCCTCCGAGCCATAAGTTGCTTGTCCAAGAGCGCGGTCGCGCACGCCATAAAGCGCGGCCGCTCTTGACCCGAAGCACACTACGAAATTCTTCCCCTTGCTTCGATGTCTAGCCCAATTGATCCTCTATCCCAACAATCTCCCACCTAGAGATCAACAACACATATAAACCCCGTATCCGTCTTCAACTCACCCTTGGTGTCCTCCTAGTGCTCACCTCGATCATGGTAGTGCCATCCTCCTCTCTCATTCTTCAAGCCCAATTGAAGCTTTGCACAGCTTCAATTTCTCAAGGTTCACAACCTTTGTCAACATGTCAGCCGGATTTTCCGATCCCAATATCTTCTCAAGCCACAAAGTCTTCTTCTCCAAGAGATGCCTGATGTAGTGAAACCTCAGTTCAATGTGCTTCGTCCTCGAATGAAACGCCGGATTCTTTGCCAAATGAATTGCACTCACTGTCCGTAGAGAATATTACCACTTCGCGTCTTCCCAAGTTCACCCAAGAAGTTCTGCAGCCAAACCATCTCTTTACTTGCTTCCGTCACTGCCACATATTCTGCTTCTGCAGTCGACTGAGCCACGATCTTTTGTAACTTAGAAGCCCAGGAGATTGCTGTACCACCCAATGTAAACACATAACCCGTAGTACTTCTCCTTTTATCAAGATCACTTGATGCCAAGTCCGCATCAACATAACCCGCTAACACCACTTCCTTGCTCGAAAAACACAAAGCCTTACCAGCAGTACCCTTCAAATAACGTAGGATCCACTTAACCGCTTCCCAATGTTGCTTTCTTGGATTGCCCATGAACCGGCTGACTACTCCCACCGCATGTGCAATGTCCGGCCTTGTACACACCATTGCATACATGAGACTCCCCACAGCTGAAGCATATGGAGTTCTCTCCATCTTGTCACGCTCTTCCTTGTTCCTAGGCGAGTCCCTCTCGGATAGCTTGAAATGCAAACCCAATGGCGTCCCTGTTGGCTTCGCCTCTTCCATACAAAACCTTGCTAAGACCTTCTCAACATATTCTGATTGAGAAAGAACCAACTTGCCCGACTCCCTATTCCGATCAATCCGCATGCCCAAGATTTTCCATGCCTCTCCCAAATCCTTCATCTCGAACCGTTCTGACAACTGAGTCTTCAACTTTGTTTACCTCTCTGCTAGAGCCCGCTATCAACATGTCGTCCACATATAACGGCAAGATAATATACCCATTGTCCGTGTTCTTGAAGTAGCAACAATGATCCGCCTCACATCGATAAAATCAATGTCGTGCATGAATCCGTCAAATTTCTGTACCACTTGCCTAGGAGCTTGTTTAAGGCCATACAAGCTCTTAGTCAATCTCGCAAACTAGCTCCCCGCCACCCTTAGACAAGTAACCTCCGGCCGTACCATGTAAATCTCTTCCTCCAAGTCCCCACTGAAGAAAGGCCGTCTTCACATCCATCTCGTTCAAGCGGCAAGTTGTCCGCCACTACTATCCCCGGAACCATTCGATAGTGGTCATCTTCACAACCGGAGTGAATACCTCGGTGTAGTCAATACCGTACTTCTGCTGAAACCGCTTTAACAACCAGTCTTGCCTTGTAACGCTTGCTACCGCCCGCTTCCTCCTTGATCCTGTAAACCCATTTGTTATGCAGTGCCTTCTTCCCCTTAGGTAGTTCAATCAACTCCCAAGTTTTGTTTGCCTTCAATGAGACCATCTCATCATCCATCGCAGCTTTCCACTTATCACAAAGCACACTACGAACTGCCTCCGCATAACATTCCGGTTCCCCATTATCTGTCAATAACAAATAATAATTCGAAGGAGTATACCTGTCAGGTGATCCACGCAATCTGCTGGATCTACGCAGCGGAATATCCGGTTACGGAGTACGTGGTTCATCTTCGGTGACCTCACGACCTTGGTCAACATGGCTTCTGCTCCCACCCGAGTTTGGAATATCCACCTCTACAACCTCCGGTTCCGAACTAGTACCATCGAGATGCCCCCTTTCGTCCTTGTACAAAACCTCGTTCATTGAATACCACATCTCGACTACGAATAACCTTATGGTTTTGATCATCCCAAAATTTATCCCCGACGTCATCCCCGCCATACCCAATAAATGTACACTTAACAGATTTAGCATCTAATTTAGTTCTCTCGGCGGAATCAACATGAACATAAGAAACGCTGACCAAATATGCGAAGAAAGGACAGTTACCTTGCCACTCCAAGCTTCCTCCGGAATTCCATTCCCCAATGGAACCGATGGTCCCAGATTGATCAAGAAAGGCTGCGGTGTCAGCTGCATATGCCCGAACGTCTTCGGAAGTCCACACTTCAATCTCATACTTCTAGCCCGCTCGTTCAATGTTCACGTTCATCCTTTACGCTACCCCGTTGAGTTGTGGAGTCCTCTTTGGAGTCTTCTCCATACGAATACCATTCGCGGCACAATATTCCCTAAACTCCCGAGCTCATACTCCCCACCATTGTCTCGATCTCAAGCACTTAAGCTTAAGTCCCGTTTGATTCTCCACCAAAGCCTTCCACTTCTTGAACACCTCGAAAGCCTCATCTTTCCCCTTCAAGAAATAGACCCGGACCTTCCTTGTAGAATCATCAATGAAAGTCATGTAATATGACGCACCACCTAGAGATGTAGCGGAGATGGCCCCCACAAGTCCGTGTGAACCAATTCCAACTTTGCTTCCCTCAATCCCTACCTGTCCTTGAGAAATTATTCCTCCCTTGTTTGCCAAACATACAATCTTCGCAGATTCCCACGTTGACCGTCTTCAAACCCGGTAGTAGACCCTTAGAACAAAGTACCTTCATCCACTGTCTCACTCATGTGACCCAATCGACAAGTGCCACAAATCAGTATCACCCTTGGCTGCGCCACCGCAATACTATCCTTGGTGTTGTTCGCCAAATACAAAGTACCCTCCTTATTACCCCGAGCGATCTCACAATCCTCCTTGGTAATAACCCGGTTCCTGCGGCCGAAAGTCACCTTGTAACCCTCTTCGTCCAACTCGCCCACCCGAAAGTAGGTTCTTTTTCAAACCCGGAATGTGTCTGACCCCGTTCAGATGTAGAACCTTCCCGTCCGATGCTCCTATCCTGACATCCCCCTTCCCCTTGATTTCCAAAGGCTCGCCATCCGCTAGATAGACCTTCCCGAAATCACGGAAGTGTAATTATCCATCTCTTCCTTATGCCCGCAAGAGTGGAATGATGCCCCCGAATCCGGCACCCATGATTCTAGTGCACTACTAACACTCAGAACCGATTACATCGTCACCTTCGATCGCCACATTCGCACGATTGCCCTTACGATTTGGACAATCCCTCTTAAAGTGTCCCAACTCCTTACAATAGTAGCACCGAACAGATCCCTTCGCAACCTTCGGTTTATCCTTGGTCTCATCGGATTTGCCCTTACCACTCACTCCGTTCTCCCTTGATTCGGTTCTCCCTTGTTTGCTAGTACCCGGCTTCCCCCTACTAGTAGTAGCTAAAGCCGCACCCGAAGTACTTGATGTCCCCAACTTCTTCATGCGATTTTCCTCACCTAAAAGAAAGTCTTTAACATCATCATATTTCAATTTTTCTTACCTGTTGAAGCGTTGATTGCGATCACCGTTCCGCTCCAACTTGCCGGTAAAGAAGCTAGCAACAAGCATGCATGAACCTCGTCATCGAACTTGATCTCCACCGTCAATGAATCTATGACATCCATAAATTCATCGATGTGCTTAGCGAAGGATCCTCCTCTTGCATCTTGAGACTACCCATCTTGCGTATCAAATCAACCTTATTTGCAGCAGACGGAGTTTCAAATCTCTCAGTAAGATAATCCAATAGCTCCTTGGTGGTTGTCGCCTTCCTGGTAGTCTTCGCGATCCACTTTGACAAAGTAGATCTAACCACCCCTAAAGCCTTCCGATCCATGAGTTCCCATTCTTCTGATCTTCATCTTCGGTTTGACACCCTTCGTAGGCTTGTAGAGATCCTTGTTGTACAAGAGATCCTCGATCTCGCATCCTCCAATATCCGTAATCGACCCATCGAATTTCTCCACCGCCCGTTTGTCCTTGCCCATTCTTGATTGCTTGAAACAACTCCCTTGATCCTGAACCAAGAGCTCTGATACCAGTTGTTGTGAATAGAGCCCTCCACACCCAAGCAAACCTACAAGAATAATAATCGCACACAAACCAAGCACAAGAAATCAATGAAAAAACAGAAAAGAACACAAGAAATTGTTAACCCAGTTCACCAATTTGATTTGGCTACGTCTGGGGGCACTACCAAGCCAGGATCTTGCACTATGTAATTAGAATTTGTGTTACAACTGAATTGGGGGCGGAACATTTGTTTATATATGACCTAGGGTAAAGTCCAAATCCTAAACAAACAAGGAAGCTGGACTGCTTTGTAAATCGGGCGGAGCGCGGCGCGCTCGGGAGTCTAGCGCGGTCGCGCTACGATCCCGATAAGTTCAACGCCTTTTGACAACGCCTCAAGCGCGGTCGCCCTCCCATACAGCGCGGTCGCCCTCAAGAAAATCCTCCGAGCCATAAGTTACTGTCCAAGAGCGCGGTCGCGCACGCCATAAGCGCGGCCGCTCTTGACCCCAGAAACCTGCTACGAAATTCTTCCCCTTGCTTCGATGTCTAGCCCAATTGATCCTCTATCCCAACAAAAGGTTTGTTCTTCTTAATTGTTTGAGGGTTTCTCCCGATGTACTTATATTCAATTAATTTATGAAGCAATCTGTGTGAATTTTCTTAAATTTATGTATTTAGTGAATAATCTATACTGTTTGATCGGTTGATTTTATGCTTTTCTGTTGTGATGAGATTTTAAAAAGTATGTGAGCGTAAAAGTGGGATAATAAAAAAAATTGTCAAGCTTCCAATTTATATCTTTCCAATTCCTCTCGATTTTGGAAGGAAATTTTTTGGAGGAAAATCCTAAAAAATTTACTTCCCTTTCTTTCCCCTTCCTCCCTAAAAAATCTCGGAAGTAAGCTAACAAAGGATTTTTTTTTTTTTAAATTTCCTTCCCTTTCTTTCCCTTTCTCTCCATTTTTAAACTCGGAAGCAGGGCCTTAGAGAGTGTCTGGAAGGCCGAGAAAGATGGGGAGCGAGGAAGAAGGAACGGTAGAACAGGCAGCCGCCGCCCGCCGTGAGAGATTGAAAGCTCTGAAAGAAGCTCAACAGCTTTTAGAAAATCCCGACAATAAGCCTGACGACGATGATGACGATTCCAATACCGCTGCTAATGAAGAAGAGTGAGCTCTCAATTTCCCATCCTTTTTTAAATTCTTGGAAATTAATTGGTCAATTTTTTAATATCATAAGATATGAAAATATTGATAACTGGAATTTTATACGACACTTACTTGGTTTTGATTACTTTTACTGAAAAATTGGAAGCATGCGTTCATGATTTTGATATTGATGGTTGATTTAGGGTTAGATATATTGCTAGTTTCTTCAGTGACATTAGCCCATATATTGAGATTAAGCTTTAGATTTTGGGATGGAGGGCGAGGGAGTAGTGCATGTGGATGAACAATAGCGAAAGGATTGTATTATCTGATGAAAGGATTGTATTATCTGATATCGAATAGATTTTGCAATTCTTCGGTCATTTTGATCGTCTCAACTCTTCAACATGTGAGTGAACAATAGTTCCGTGATGTTAAAAAGTGTGTCGGTGTTAGTGTTGATGTAAAAAGAACAAATTCCATGCACAAAGACTCAATTAGAAGTTAAATATTCTTCTTCAGATGAATACTAACAAAATATTACATACAAAGATATAAATCCCTCCTACAACAAGAGATAATTTAAATGAAAAACAATATACTAAATGACACACTTGTACAGAAAGAGTCAAGTGAAGCCTAAATAAAGATAGATATACATGTAAACAAATAACTGAGGTAGAATTCCTGGGAAAGTGAGATCAAACTAGTGGGCTTGGAGACGAAGAATTCTTCAGTTTTGGGGGTTTGAATCTTGAAGTGAAGAGTTTCGGCGTCTCTGAAGAAGATGCAACTTCCGATGCCTTTCTCTTTGATCGTCTAGATCCCTGTGAAGCGAAGAAATAAAGTTTAGTAATAGGCGCAAACCATTTGATACGGAGTATTTAGGTTATCGGACACCTCTTTTATTTGAGCAAACAAACAATATGAAAAGTTAATGCATTTGTAGCTACAAAAACCATAAGCTACAAGAGCTATAGTATGGTCAACAAACCAATTGAGGATATTGACTTTTAAAACAATCTTAATGATATATGATTGCAAGTCCAACATAAAACATCATAGTTAAAAAGAGAATTTAGTACTCCCTCTTTCTGCCGTCCCAAATTGAACGTCTTTTTTTTGTCCCAAAATGAATAACCATTTGAAACTTCTCCTTCAAATAACTTTGTCCCTAAATCATTTTTTTTTCCATTTTTCATAGTTTATTATATTTTTGCAAAACTATAAGGTTGAAGGTGAAAATCATGAATATTTATGGGTTTTTTTTTTATTAAAAACCAACTTTTTCAAAATGGTCCTTAAATTTCCAAATAGACATTCATTTTGGGACGGAGGAAGTATCTTCACTAAGGAAAAGGGCACTCATTTAGGGGCATTTTTTTTTTCTCAAGGATGTAACTAGTTTAAGGATGGAGGCATTGGTTGTCAATGAAATCTGATGCTAAAACTGTTCCCAGTCATGAATCAAATCTAGTCAAACTTCATTTATGCAGAACATTCATTTCATTTCTAGTGTATCAAATCTAATCTAGTCAACCTAGATATTCACTAGATCTCCCCAGGGCACCCCAAACCCATTGAAAAGAATGACATGTTTATGGATATTGAATGAAGGGTTGAAGTTAGCCAAAAACATTTCCACGTCAAAAAAAGAAAAAATCAAGGTAAGAAAGGCGAAAACTAAGGTCGAGATCTATGTGCAACAATTGATCATAAATGAAATCACTTGGTACAACACATGGGATCGGGGTGATTTCAGGGGGATGAAAGGGCGTCAATTTATATCTTAGGAAAGCATAAGAAGCTATACCCCCCCCCCCCAGTCTCTTGAAATATCAGCTATGGCCTATACAAAGAGGGCCTAAACCTGATGCCTACTGAGAAGCATGAAAATGAATTCTATCCTGCAGCAGAGAGAAGGTAAGCCTGAACCCAATGTAAGAATCCTCTAACTCCAAATGTCACATGTTGAATACCGTAAGGGCCTAAATCAAAGAGCATCATTCCTCCAACCAACGCAAACTAAATATTATCATTCCTTTGAATCAAAGCATTTCAACAATAGCTAATAAGAGTTGTGCAGTTTAACATAAGCTGCAAAATATTTGCAGGGATTATCAAGCATCAAATGTTATGCTCAAAAGTTATACTTCAAATCTAGTGCATATATCATAAAGCTTTAAGTAATTTTCAGGAAGATTAGCAAACAGTACTCCGATATCTGATAAAAATCAAACATTATCACATAAATTGATGAGTGTATTCAGTCACGACGTAAATGTACACGAGTTCAAGGTAATTTTTTTTTTTGCACCAATCTCATAGAAAATACATCACACAATATCACGATGGGCCAAAATCCCTTACAGTTAGCTATACCAGATGCAAAATATTACTCCCTCCGTCCCAAAATGAATTTTCAATATTTTTTTTTCAAATTTGCTCTTGATGAGGAGCAAATTTGAAAAATAAATAAATCGGACATTCATGTTGGGACGGAGGGAGTACTTGCATTTACCAAAATGAAAAGTACTTAAATCATGATTAAATTTGTTTAAGCCGAGGTAGAGCACTACTTCCTCCTCGGCATAAGCCGAGCTAGGAAGTCGGGGCCACTGAACGGTATAAATCGAGGTACGAACGTGGATCCGTGGCCGGGCAAGGCCCAATGGATTGGGCCCAAAATGTAATTCATATAAGTCTCGGTTACGACAAAGGAAGTGGGCCTTCCCTACCTTTGCTCGTCCGGCCTCCTCGTCATTCCCACTATGTCGACCTAGGCATACCAGAGCGTGTAATGAACAAGGCCCAAACAAAACTGAATGCCGATGAGGCATAATCTTCAATGCCGAGCAAGGCATCTCCCCAGGCCTTCCTCCAAAGACGAGGAGCCCCTCCTCGGCTATCAACAAAGCTGAAATGGGTTTCCCCATTCTCCGCCTCCCCTCTTCGGCATAATCTAAGCCGACCAAGCAATACAAGCCGAGGAAGATTTCTCACAGGCGCACGAGCAGAATATTATTTATCCAATCCTACTCAACTAAGGACTGTGAACATTTATAATCCTCTTAGAAATATAACCTTATCTCACACGAATTCTCATTCAACAAAGACTGAACAGTTATAATCCTCCTTGGAGTAAAATCTTATCTCCATGCATTCCTATCCAACAAGGATTATACAATGCTATGCCTATATATACAAGCCATAATTCACATTATTTTGGTAACACATATTTTGACCCTAAACTCTTGTCAATTGATTTCTCTCTCTAAATACCAATACTTACTCTCACGCTGGAGGGCCTTCGCCGGTGAAACTCCGGCTAAGTTTACGTATTTGTTCATCTTTTTCAGGCTATTCAATCTCCAAGATACAACTTGCTGCTGGATTTGGGCTGATCCGAACGTTTTTGGCATCATCATATATTATATTGTTGGTGTGTAAAATTATTTGCGGAACTGGTAGAATAGCAACGCTAATATGCATTTAGAGAGACAATTGGATTTGGGCAAAATGAACCTCAAAGAGTTGAAGGCCTCATTCGATACATAACATGCAGTTGTCTTTACAATGGTGTGAATGTTCGTATTTGCATCTCAAAAGTTATCGCGGATGAAAAAAAATACGCACAACAAAATGGCTTGTCTGCGAATCTGACATCAAAATAATTGTCAGACTTATTTTTGGTAGACTTATTTATGTTGGAGCATGTTAAAAAATAGAGAAAGTGAGACCGTATGCGAAGAAGAGTCTTCATCCGTGTATGAATTATTTTTGATGTTAATTATTCTCTCTCCACACACACAATTTACACACACCAATGGCGTCCAAATTATTCTCGTTCTCGAAGCTCGAACGGACTCTGCAGCTCATGTCGTTAGCCATGAACGCTGCGATGGCTTACGAGTATTTTTTCACTCGTGACACAACAAACTTAGTTGATCTAATCGTAGCGGAGAACAGAAAGCTGGCGAATCTGATCAGAGAGCGCCAAGTGGCCGTCTGGATTCGAGGCCGATGGCTTTCTATGTTTTTTCTGAGGGAATAGGATACCCCACGGAGATGGAGTTGGTCAGACATATCTACTTCCCCTACTGTCGTTGACGCTACTACGATCGTCTTCTCTCTCTTCTCCGGTTTCGTCTCGTGAAACTAAGTCTCACTCTCTCTTCCCGATTTAACGATAGTTTAACGATAGTTAATAGTTTTCAAATAGATAGATATCTAAGTCAAAAGTCAAAGTACAGTCATTCAGTTCATGTTACTACGTTTGTTTAGCGTCATTCAGTTCATATTACTACGTTTGTTTAGCTTTTTCATTTTCAGGTTCCTATTAAAAAATTCCACAGGTATGGATGAAGAATATCAATGGATAACTGTGGAATTTTTGAGTAGGAACCTGAAAATGAAAAAGCTAAACAAACGTAGTAATATGAACTGAATGACACTAAACAAATGTAGTAACATGAACTGAATGATTGTACTTTGACTTTTTGACTTAGATATCTATCTATTTGGAAACTATTAACTATCGTTAAATCGGGAAGAGAGAGAGAGACTTAGTTTCACGAGACGAAACCGGAGAAGAGAGACGACGATAGCGTCGGCCAACGACGTAGGGAAGTAGATCTCGTGACGACCAACTCCATCTCCGTGGGGTATCCTATTCCCTCAGAAAAAACATAGAAAGCCATCGGCTCCTTGAACGGCATCGGCGGCGTCACTTGGCGCTCTCTGATCAGATTCGCCAGCTTTTTGTTCTCCGCTACGATTAGATCAGCTAAGTTTGTTGTGTCACGAGTATTTTTTCACGCGTGACACAACGAACTTAGCTGATCTAATCGTAGCGGAGAACAGAAAGCTGGCGAATCTGATCAGAGAGCACCAAGTGACGCCGCCGATGCCGTTCAAGGAGCCGATGGCTTTCTATGTTTTTTCTGAGGGAATAGGATACCCCACGGAGATGGAGTTGGTCAGGCAGATCTACTTCCCTTACCGTCGTTGACGCTACTACGTTCGTCTTCTCTCTATTCTCTGATTTCGTCTCGTGAAACTAAGTCTCTCTCTCTCTTCCCGATTTAACGATAGTTTAACGATAGTTAATAGTTTCCAAATAGATAGATATCTAAGTCAAAAGTCAAAGTACAGTCATTCAGTTCATGTTACTACGTTTGTTTAGCGTCATTCAGTTCATATTACTACGTTTGTTTAGCTTTTTCATTTTCAGGTTCCTATTCAAAAATTCCACAGGTATGGATGAAGAATATCAATGGATAACTGTGGAATTTTGAAAATGAAAAAGCTAAACAAACGTAGTAATATGAACTGAATGACACTAAACAAATGTAGTAACATGAACTGAATGATTGTACTTTGACTTTTGACTTAGATATCTATCTATTTGGAAACTATTGACTATCGTTAAACTATCGTTAAATCGGGAAGAGAGAGACTTAGTTTCACGAGACGAAACCGGAGAAGAGAGAGAAGACGATCGTAGTAGCGTCAACGACGCGTAGAAGTAGATCTGCGTGACGACTCCATCTCCGTGGGGTATCCTATTCCCTCGAAAAACATAGAAAGCCATCGGCTCCTGGCGTCGGCGGCGTCGCCACTGTGCTCTCGATCGATTCGCCCGGCTTTACGTTCTCCGCTACGATTAGATCAGCTAAGTTCGTTGTGTCAGCGTGAAAAATACTCGTGACACTGACAAACTTAGATCTAATCGTAGCGGAGAGCCGGGCGAATCGATCGAGAGCGCCCAGTGACGCCGCCATTGAGCCGATGGCTTTCTATGTTTTTTCTGAGGGAATAGGATACCCCATGGAGATGGAGTTGGTCAGGCAGATCTACTTCCCCTACCGTCGTTGACGCTACTACGATCGTCTTCTCTCTTTTCTCCGATTTCGTCTCGTGAAACTAAGTCTCTCTCTCTCTCTCTTCCCGATTTAACGATAGTTTAACGATAGTTAATAGTTTTCAAATAGATAGATATCTAAGTCAAAAGTCAAAGTACAGTCATTCAGTTCATGTTACTACGTTTGTTTAGGGTCATTCAGTTCATATTACTACGTTTGTTTAGCTTTTTCATTTTCAGGTTCCTATTCAAAAATTCCACAGGTATGGATGAAGAATATCAATGGATGACTGTGGAATTTTTGAATAGGAACCTGAAAATGAAAAAGCTAAACAAACGTAGTAATATGAACTGAATGACACTAAACAAATGTAGTAACATGAACTGAATGATTGTACTTTGACTTTTGACTTAGATATCTATCTATTTGGAAATTATTAACTATCGTTAAACTATCGTTAAATCGGGAAGAGAGAGAGACTTAGTTTCACGAGACGAAACCGGAGAAGAGAGAAGACGATCGTAGTAGCGTCAACGACGGTAGGGGAAGTAGATCTGCATGACCAACTCCATCTCCGTGGGGTATCCTATTCCCTCAGAAAAAACATAGAAAGCCATCGGCTCCTTAAACGGCATCGGCGGCGTCACTTGGCGCTCTCTGATCAGATTCGCCAGCTTTCTGTTCTCCGCTACGATTAGATCAGCTAAGTTCGTTGTGTCACGCGTGAAAAAAATACTCGTGACACAACAAACTTAGCTGATCTAATCGTAGCGGAGAACAAAAAGCTGGCGAATCTGATCAGAGAGCGCCAAGTGACGCCGCCGATGCCGTTCAAGGAGCCGATGGCTTTCTATGTTTTTTCTGAGGGAATAGGATACCCCACGGAGATGGAGTTGGTCAGGCAGATCTACTTACCCTACCGTCGTTGACGCTACTACGATCGTCTTCTCTCTTTTCTCCGATTTCGTCTCGTGAAACTAAGTCTCTCTCTCTTCCCGATTTAACGATAGTTTAACGATAGTTAATAGTTTTCAAATAGATAGATATCTAAGTCAAAAGTCAAAGTACAGTCATTCAGTTCATGTTACTACGTTTGTTTAGCGTCATTCAGTTCATATTACTACGTTTGTTTAGCTTTTTCATTTTCAGGTTCCTATTCAAAAATTCCACAGGTATGGATGAAGAATATCAATGGATAACTGTGGAATTTTTGAATAGGAACCTGAAAATGAAAAAGCTAAACAAACGTAGTAATATGAACTGAATGACACTAAACAAATGTAGTAACATGAACTGAATGATTGTACTTTGACTTTTGACTTAGATATCTATCTATTTGGAAATTATTAACTATCGTTAAACTATCGTTAAATCGGGAAGAGAGAGAGACTTAGTTTCACGAGACGAAACCGGAGAAGAGAGAAGACGATCGTAGTAGCGTCAACGACGGTAGGGAAGTAGATCTGCACGACTCCATCTCCGTGGGGTATCCTATTCCCTCAGAAAAAACATAGAAAGCCATCGGCTCCTTAAACGGCATCGGCGGCGTCACTTGGCGCTCTCTGATCAGATTCGCCAGCTTTTCTCATTACGATTAGATCGGCTAAGTTCGTTGTGTCACGCGTGAAAAAATACTCGTGACACAACAAACTTAGCTGATCTAATCGTAGCGGAGACAGGCTGGCGAATCGATCGAGCGCCCAGTGGCGCCGCCGTGTCGGAGCCGATGGCTTTTTTTTACGAGGAATAGGATACCCACGGAGATGGAGTGTCGAGCGGATCTGACCCTGCCGTCGTTGGCTACGATCGTCTTCTCTCTTTTCTCCGATTTCGTCTCGTGAAACTAAGTCTCTCTCTCTTCCCGATTTAACGATAGTTTAACGATAGTTAATAGTTTTCAAATAGATAGATATCTAAGTCAAAAGTCAAAGTACAGTCATTCAGTTCATGTTACTACGTTTGTTTAGCGTCATTCAGTTCATATTACTACGTTTGTTTAGCTTTTTCATTTTCAGGTTCCTATTCAAAAATTCCACAGGTATGGATGAAGAATATCAATGGATAACTGTGGAATTTTTGAATAGGAACCTGAAAATGAAAAAGCTAAACAAACGTAGTAATATGAACTGAATGACACTAAACAAATGTAGTAACATGAACTGAATGATTGTACTTTGACTTTTGACTTAGATATCTATCTATTTGGAAATTATTAACTATCGTTAAACTATCGTTAAATCGGGAAGAGAGAGAGAGACTTAGTTTCACGAGACGAAACCGGAGAAGAGAGAGAAGACGATCGTAGTAGCGTCAACGACGGTAGGGGAAGTAGATCTGCATGACCAACTCCATCTCCGTGGGGTATCCTATTCCCTCAGAAAAAACATAGAAAGCCATCGGCTCCTTGAACGGCATCGGCGGCGTCACTTGGCGCTCTCTGATCAGATTCGCCAGCTTTCTGTTCTCCGCTACGATTAGATCAGCTAAGTTCGTTGTGTCTGTACTTTGACTTAGATATCTATTTATTTGGAAACTATTAACTATCGTTAAACTATCGTTAAATCGGGAAGAGAGAGAGAGACTTAGTTTCACGAGACGAAACCGGAGAAGAGAGAGAAGACGATCGTAGTAGCGTCAACGACGGTAGGGGAAGTAGATCTGCCTGACCAACTCCATCTCCGTGGGGTATCCTATTCCCTCAGAAAAAACATAGAAAGCCATCGGCTCCTTGAACGGCATCGGCGGCGTCACTTGGCGCTCTCTGATCAGATTCACCAGCTTTCTGTTCTCCGCTACGATTAGATCAGCTAAGTTCGTTGTGTCACGAGTATGTTTAGCGTCATTCAGTTCATATTACTGCGTTTGTTTAGCTTTTTCATTTTCAGGTTCCTATTCAAAAATTCCACAGGTATGGATGAAGAATATCTATTGATAACTGTGGAATTTTTGAATAGGAACCTGAAAATGAAAAAGCTAAACAACCGTAGTAATATGAACTGAATGACGCTAAACAAACGTAGTAACATGAACTGAATGATTGTACTTTGACTTTTGACTTAGATATCTATCTATTTGGAAACTATTAACTATCGTTAAACTATCGTTAAATCGGGAAGAGAGAGAGACTTAGTTTCACGAGACGAAACCGGAGAAGAGAGAGAAGACGATCGTAGTAGCGTCAACGACGGTAGGGGAAGTAGATCTGCCTGACCAACTCCATCTCCGTGGGGTATCCTATTCCCTCAGAAAAAACATAGAAAGCCATCGGCTCCTTGAACGGCATCGGCGGCGTCACTTGGCGCTCTCTGATCAGATTCGCCAGCTTTCTCTTCTTTGCTTTGATTAGATCAGCTAAGTTCGTTGTGTCACGAGTGAAAAAATACTCGTAAGCCATCGCAGCGTTCATGGCTAACGACATGAGCTGCAGAGTCCGTTCGAGCTTCGAGAACGAGAATAATTTGGACGCCACGTGTCACCCGATATAAGTTTTTTATTTTCGTACGTTAGCCTCCTCAGTTCACTTTCTAATACTGTATACTACTTCTCTTTGCCTTTGTTACTACCCCGTGTTACGTGCTGCATTAAATTAAAAACTCTTCAAATCAAGAAAATTATATCCAAGAAACTTTAAAAAGCAAACAAATGGACCTACATTCGGCTCACAGCAAATTCGTGAGAGATCATCAAATAATGTTTTCAAGTCTTCCCGTTCCTCATCTACATATACTGCATTAAAAGATAAAACCACAATCGGTGTCAGATAATTGATTTATAGAAAGGAGAACATCAAGTCAGAACAAATCTTTAACTAGTAACAATAAAGATAAAACAAATGAAATAAACACGGGCAAACGTGGCGTCATGTGTAGTAGTTTAACGATACAGTCAATGAATATTTCCGTCGACAAACTCACAGAAGTACAAGAGCAGAATACAGTACAACAACATCAACAACAACAAAGCATTGGTCCCAAAACAGTGGCGAAGCAAGGGTTTTGTATAAATGGGGACAAAACTTGCATAATCTAACTACTTAGACATTGTCACATTGTAAGGCAGGAAAATATATTTTAGTTGTTTTTTTCTTCAATGAAAAGGGCACAAAAATATTTTTTTTTAAAAAAATTTAAGTCCTTAAATTATATACTCCCTCCGTCCCATTACAAATCACACACTTTCCTTTTTGGGCGGCCCACTACCATTCACACTTTCTAAAATGGAAAGTTTTTATCACTATTCCCTCCACTCATTCTCTCTCCTACATTATTTTAATACTCACAACACCATTATAATTTACTATTCACTCCACTCATTCTCTCTCATATTTTACTTTTACACTCACAACATTTATATCATTATTTTTTTCCTTAATCTACGCGTGAACAGTGAGTGAATTGTAATGGGACGGAGGGAGTACATATATATAAAGATAGAGAAAAATGCACTAACATGTGATAACCAAATGGAAGCCACTGCACCCAGAAAGTCTAGACAACACCCCCCCTCCCCAAAACACAATGGTCATTTAACTATAAATAATGATTATTCAATGTATATAGAAACCCCCACAGTCCAAATAGAATAGGAAAACTATTTTAAAGCAGCCAAATATTAGTTACTTTTACTTTTTTTTTTTGCAAGTCATTCATTTCTTTCCAAAAAATTCATTAAAAGATAAACCATAGTTCTTGATGAGAAAAGGACTTACCAAATTTAAGCTTGTACATAAATGCCTCCCTTTGCTTCAAACCCAAAAGAAGATTCGATTTAGCCGCCTCAACCAGCCGGGCCATTTCTCGAACATTATTGTCCCTCTTCATCTAAACCACATCAAACCCTAGACCGTATCAGAATCTCCAAAATTCAACAGGGCAAAGAAACCCAAATAAAAATCAGCATCCAAAATCAAAATTTTAGCAAATTTACATGAGAAATCCGGTCTTGAAATAACTTAATAGTCAACCCCCCCCCAAAAAAAAAAAAAAATCACTCATAAACCCTAAATTCAAACCAAACCCTAGAAACTGAAGTTCGCAAAACTGAGGGGAAAATCAACATCAAAACCCTAAATTCTAGCAAATTTTACACCTGAAATATGGTCTTGGACTACGTTAACATCCGAAACCCCAAATCAATAATTACTGATAAACCCTAAATTCAAACCAAAACCTAGTAACCCAAATCCGCAAAATTGAGGGAATTTACCTGTGAGATTCGATCTTGGAACAGTTTAACATCAGCAGCCCATCGTTCATGTTGCAACTTGATTCTTTTTTCAAGGAATTTTCGCTCTTTGGCTAAAGATTCGAGTTGTGCTTGTTGGGTTTGTGTCATTTGAACAAGAGCTTTGAAAATCTTTTGCCATGCTAATCGATCAGACGAGGCCTTAGAGGCTTTGGGTGTTCCCATTGTTGAAGATGGTATCAAGAAGTAGCAGAAAGTTATGATCTTTACACACAGTTTGAAAGATTGCGAAGAGATGAGGGAGATATTGTGACCGTTTTTTGGAAAATGACACAACGGTCATTTGTTTATGGGTTTTAAACCTAGTGCGAGGGAGCGGATCCTGATCCTATTCGATCGGGTCGAATCCTATTGTGGTTATGGATTTTGATGAGTTATTTATGGAGTCTAGTGGAGCGGGTTTATAAGCTAAACAACTCATTTGATTAGGGATTGAAAATAAATTGAACTCGTCTGCAATAATCCGTTTTTAATAGAAAAGGTTTAATAAGTGATTTTTTTTTAGAGATTTATCATATAATCACTCAAAATTATCAATTTTACCTCATAACATAAGAAATATTTCATCTAACCATGTAATCCTTAGCTTAATGAGTACAATCTCCTTCTCATTTTACTAAGTCCATCCCATTTATCAGTTTACTTTTTCTTCAACCACCATCACCTTAGTTCACCCCTCCCCATCTTCTCCGGTCAACAACTCCGATGGCTTTTTTCTACTCCGGCAGAATTGAGAACTTATCAGTAAAATCTTAGTTGTCAACCAAACTACTAACAACACGACCAACTCTGTCGACCAAACTACTGATAACTTAAATTATCAGTAAGTTCTCAGTTGTCAACTAAACTACTAACAACACTATAAACTCCGGCGACCACCAACTCCGGTGACCAAACAACTGAGAACTTATCAGTAAGTTCTCAGTTCAGCTAAACTACTAACGATCAATTTCGGCAACCACCAACTCCGGCAACCACACAAATGAGAACTTATCAGTAAGTTCTCAGTTGCCAACTAAACTACTAAGAACACGATCAACTCCGGCGACCAAACAACTGAGAACTTAACTTATCATTAAGTTCTCAGTTGTCAACTAAACTACTAAGAATACGATCAATTCCGGCGACCATCAACTCCGTCGGCCAAACAACTGAGAACTTAACTTATCAGTAAGTTCTCAGTTGTCAACTAAACTACTATGAATACGATCAACTTCGACGACCACCAACTCCGACGACCAAACAACTGAGAACTTAACTTATCAGTAAGTAGAGCTGTCAAAATCGAGCCCGACCCAAACGAGTCTTTCTATATTCAACATCCAAAATCATTCATAAGTGTGTGCAAATGTATGAGACAATATATGTGTTGAAATGCATATTAATGCTTTGTTATTATTGATAAACAGCTTGGAATACAACTTGTGAGTCACTTTATATAGGGGACCACAACCTGATTACATCCAAATGAGCAGATTACAACTGAAATGGACCAGCTGCAAGTGGCTATGTATGCCGCACGACTCAGGACCAAAGGTGGCCAGATGTGTCGCGTGACACAACATGCCACTATGTAGAGGCTTACAAAGCTGATTCGCAGGAACAACCAAAGAACAACAATATCGAATTACATCATGGATTGATCTCAAAGAGCACAGAAGTCAACAAACAACATTCAAGAGGGTGTGGATATGAGAGATCCACACTCACCTTGAATGAACATGCACCATTACATCAATATTAATTTATGAGCATGCAATAACATGGAACAATGAACTATCCACAGAAACAGAGATTTAAACAGAGAGATTGCGGTTTAGAATCCGACAATTACATCAGATTGAACATAATTAGCAGCTTGTGCATGAAATCATATGGAAATGGCATGAATAAGCATGGAATTGAGAGATGAAGAGTGAGGTAAGGGATTACCCTTGTAGTCCACACTCTCTATACCACGTCGGTATAGGGAGCCTTCAGACCAGCTTCAAAATGAGATACGAAATCCCAGATTAGGTGTAGCTTTGGATCTTCAAGTGTGTGTGAAGTATGTGTTGAATTGATATGAGAGAGAGTGAATTGGTGTGTGTTTGTGTGTGTGAGGAGAGAGACTAGCTTCTGGGCGTATTTTGACAGAGTGACGGTAGGGAGTGGAAAGGGATCCAGAAATGAGAGGCAGAGGGTCTTATTTATAGGCTGCATGGAGCTGGCTAGAAATGTCGCACGACGCAACGATTGGCTTTTCTGTTGGCTCGATATGTCGCACGACGCAACAAGCCATAATCGCTTTCCTTCTAGAAACATGCAAGGTGGCGGTTCTGGACCCTTCCAGGATTAATTTCCAATAGGTCCAAACTGTATAATCCCCCGTAGGTCCTTTTGCTAGTATTAATGTCCTACGGGTACTTCCGGCCCAAGAAACTTATAAAAAGCTCCCGGAAGTCTCGGAATGAATTGGAAATTTACCAAAACGCCCCCTAGCGCACTTTTATTAAGTAAAAGGCACTTTTATTGGGCCGTGAGTTGGATTGGGGTACTCACAGTGAGGACGGAAAGGAGTTTGGATCGCGTACTTTTTGGGTTGTCAAGGTATGTACTCCCTCCGTCCCACAACAAGTGACACACTTTGCCATTTTGGGCATCCCACTGATAAGTCACACTTCCTAAAATGGAAATTTTTTAATACTTCTTTATTCATGGGATCCACTTGTCATACTCACAACACTTTTCAAATTTACTATTCTCTCCACTCATTCTCTCTCCTACTCAACTATCTACACTCACAACACATCAACCTTTTCACTTTTTTCTTAATTTCCGTGTGAAACAGTAACTGTGTCACTTATTATGGGACGGAGGGAGTATATGTTTTGGGGAGTTGGGAGTAGGGGTGGACATTATTCTTTTGGGGGAGATTTGTATATAAAATTTTTATAAACATGTTTTCAGGGTGTTGGTATTGTAATTAAGCATGGGATTGGTTTTCTTTTAAGGTTGACTTTTGTAAGCCTTTGCATTTGTAGTGGTTGTAACTAAAGCAGGTTGTGACTTTTCAAACATGGTTTATATATCACCTTAAGGTGGAGAGGTTATGTTGGTTTGTTAAAGTTTATTTTTACTTTCAAGTTAATTAAACAAAGTGTTATTTTTTTATGGAGGTGGTTTCCCTCCAGCTTGGGGCACGAGTTTATAGGTCCCGGGTCGGGGAGGGCCCCCTACAGTTGGTATCAGAGCATTGGTTAGAAGTCAAGGGTAGATGTCTAGTTTAAGGGGGAGTGTGTGATATCTGACGACGAGTGTTTAATGCAGGGATTGGTGTAATGGCGGGAATTGGTGATGACCAGCAAATGGATCAAGAAAATATGGGTGATATGGGAGCCGGGGGAACCAGAATGCAAAAATGATGAATATGTTCAGGATTTTCTTACAAAATATGGCAGCTCAGGGTCAGCTCAACATCAACCTGAGGGAAGGCAAGCACATGGGTTAGATAAGTTTATCAAGATGGCTCCACCAAGCTACAATGGGGATCCAGATCCAGTGAAAGCAGAAAGATGGTTGGAAGCTATGAACACAATTTTTGTGGCAATGGAAAGTTCTGACGATGAGAAAGTTAGATGTGCTGTATTTAAGCTGGAAGGTCCTGCAAAGCACTGGTGGCAGATAGTTAAGGAGAGTTGGGAGCGGGACCACTTTTAGAAAATCGAACCAAATCCTCTTCCTCCTGTTTTAGCAGGCAGGGTTAGAGTGTGAGTGGAAGGCCGAGAAAGATGGGGAGCGAGGAAGAAGGAACGGTAGAACAGGCAGCCGCCGCCCGCCGTGAGAGATTGAAAGCTTTGAAAGAAGCTCAACAACTTATAGAAAATCCCGACAATAAGCCTGACGACGACGATGACGATTCCAATACCGCTGCTAATGAAGAAGAGTGAGCTTTCAATTTCCTATCCTTTTTAAATTCTTGGAAATTAATTGGTCATTTTTTTACTATCATAAGATATGAAAATATTGATAACTGGAATTTTATACGATACTTGGTTTTGATTACTTTTACTGAAAAATTGGAAGCATGCATTCATGATTTTGATATTGATGGTTGATTTAGGGTTAGATATATTGCTAGTTTCTTCGGTGACATTAGCCCATATATTGAGATAAAGCTTTAGATTTTGGGATGGAGGGCGAGGGAGTAGTACATTCTTAATTATGCTGCAGGAATGAGCACTTAGGTCAGGTTAATTTATTACTCCCTTCATCCCAAAATGATATTCCTACTTGTTTTGCCGTTACTACGAATGAACTTTGAGCCATAATTGTAGGTTGATTTAATTAGACTAATGTAAATCTAAAAGTTGTGATTGATACACCATCAATAATACTATCAAGAACAAGTTTTACATTTTCAATAGGATAATTATATCAACCTAAAATAATTGCTCAAAGTTCATTCATAGTAATGACAAAAAAAGTGGGAAGATCATTTTGGAATAGAGGGAGTACAAATTAATTGATCATTATTTTTTACTACCACAAAAGATATGAAAATATTGATGACTGGAATTGGATAAGATAATTACTAGGGGTTTTGAAGGTTCATACTGAAAAATGCAAGCATGCTTTCATGATTTAAAAATTGATGGTATGATCTAGGGTTAGAGCTATATTGTTAGTTTCTTCAGTGACATTAGTCCATGATTGGGATGAAGCTATGGATTTTGGGGCGGAGGGCGTGGGCGTAGTGCATTCTTAGGCTGCATTAATGAGCACCTAGGTCATGTTTATCTATAAGTTTTGCATACTACCCACGCCCTAAAAGAATGTGCAAATTTTGAAATTTTTTGTCCCTAAATGAATGTTGAATTTTTGAGGAAGTTACTAAATCCTCCTCCATCTTACAACAAGTACTAATTTACACTTAAGACTCATGATGCAATATACTGAGATCATAAGGGGTTGTTATGTACTTATGTTACTAAAACTGCTTAAGTTTAACCTTTTAACAATTGTCTCTGAAAGTGAAAATCGGACATTGATTTAGGGACGTATAGAGTGTTATTTAAGTATTTCCTTTTTGGTGTTGCTCATGTAGAACTACTAATCCTTTTGCAGCAATGCGAATGTAAAGTTTCGTAATTACCTTCCACACGATAAGCAGCTTCAGGAGGGCAAACTAGCCCCACCAATACTACCAAAGTTTGAAGACCCTGTTGCTGCAGAACCTCCAAAAGAGGAGAAAAAAGAGGTACGCCTTTAAAACTTCCCACTATTTGTATTCAGTTTTCATTGTATGTGTTGTTTTCTAAATTGTTTCAAAAATTCTTCAGGACCCTTTTCTGAACATTGCACCCAAAAAACCAAACTGGGATCTTAGAAGGGATGTGCAGAAGAAGCTTGATAAGCTTGAAAAACGCACACAAAAAGCAATATTTCAGCTTATGGGTATGTCATGTTTATTTTTACTTGCTTGCAGTTGGAGAGTACTCTGTTATTCCTTTGCTTCGACTTCCTGATAAAATATTAATTTATTGAATTTCATAGTTAAAATGGTTATTAGATATAATATATATCATTTTTTTCCATAACAAATGCCTTCAATATTCCATGTAATTTTTTTCTTGCCTCGGTATTTATCCATGATATGCCCTTTTATTGAGAAGTTAAGTCTTATAGTTCTAAAATGACGTAAATTGGTATTCCTCCTTCTACTTGAGTAAGAGAGATTCAACCATATCAAACATTAGTTTAGTTGAACTCGGGACTTTCTGGGTTATCCACTTTCGGAGACTACTACAACTATACCATCTCATTTTGGTTTTGAACTTGATATTAGGAGCTACATGAGTGCCAACTGCCAATTTTGGACATGGGTGCTTTCTGGTATTTTCACATATATGTGTTTGTGTGCAAGGTATTTATGTGTCGGAATAGAGTAGGTTCATGTGCTTTTGTACCTCTAACTGTTGATTGTCTGTGCCCTGAGATAAACTAACCCCCATTGTCACATTCAGAAGAGTCCCTTTTAAATTTTCGAAAAGTAAACATTTTGGACACATATGGTTTGCCCTTGAACTTTAGTATGCAGGAGAGCTCCTCCAGACCTTCTTTTCGGTATATGAAGGTTAAAGATTAACTGTATGGAATTATGGTTTAAATTAAGAAAAAAGGACTATCTAAATGGCACTGTAAGAAAAGAGAAAAAATGACTCTCCAAAGGGAAGGATCTAATGTAAACTTGAAACTGTTGGGATTTGTTTGGATCTAGGACATCTAAGGGGGCTAGGGTAGAAAATGGGAGAAAATCCATATTGCACTTTCTGAAAGGCTTGAAAATCCCTGGTAATTTCTATCACAATTGTGGAACTACAATCATGGATTTTCCTTTCCCTGATATTGTTCTTTATTTTTATTTTATTTTTGACTCCGGCTATGAAGGCAACGTATCCATGATCTTGTTTCTCTAATTGTAATGGAAGTTTGTATGTAGATTCATGCCTAGGACTTGCAGATAGGCCTCTCACTATTCGTATTTTAACTGATTTATCATACTTTCTTTGGTTGAGCATAGACTTAGAACATTCTTTTATTCTGTGTATCGTTAGCGTCAAGTAAATTGAGGTACTAGATTACTTGTGAGAGGAGGGGGCAGGGGAAACAATGAAGGTTCAGAAATAGGCTTGGGGTGTTATTTGAACACATTGTTCACAGCTTACCTTCTCCTACTCCTTGAGAAAGTTGTTGTTAGGATTAAGGAATTATACTAGTCTAAGATGGAACACTTAGTCCCACACGTGTTGTGTAATTATCTCACCAATTTCAGCTTTTGGTTTCATCATTTTTTGCGTTTATCTTCACTAATAGTTTCATGTGCAAGTATAACTCTTATACATTGTTTAAACCCCAAATCCTACAGGTTTTAAGCAAGAGTAGTATGTTCACCTGTCATCAAACCAAATCTTCTTTGTAAAACACCAGTAATGTTTATATATATATGTATGTGTGTGGTTGTGAGAGAGGGTGCGTATGCACGCAGTGCATACTAGAAACGTTATATATGTGTGTGTGTTTATACGAATGTCACCCAAAAAATCTATATTTCACCGTAAAGATTGCAAAATTCTTGTAGAAAAACTGACCTCCAAATTCCTTGCATCATTCAGTTAACTCATTTTTGAATCTTCTATGGACGACATCACTGCAATTTATGAAAATGAGATGACCAGTAAATGATGGTATAGAACGGTATTCATGAGCATTGATGATGGTTTTGGTTGTGGACATGCCTTCGCTGGTGTGGGAACAAGAGGCTGAATAAAATAGCATACTGGCATATAACGATTATATGAGCTTTAGGTTTTGATAATTATTTTAGATATTGCTTTAAAACTAATATGTAGAAGCTGAACACGCACCTTCTCTCACTTATCAGATAGATAGCTTGCGCACTCAATTTTACACTTGACATAAATTCTTATAAAATTTATTTTTGGCAGAGGAACAAGAAAAGCAGAAATTAGCTGAGGAAGAAAACGGTGAAGAAGAAGATGGTTCAGAGAACTAGCTGGCTTACCTGAACAGATCTGAGTCAAACATTTATACTCAAAGTCGTTGTGAACTGTAGTATTATCTGATGAACATCAAGGTAAAATGAAAAAGAACATGTGGATGAACAATAGCGAAAGGAATATCGAATAGATTTTGCAATTCTTCGGTCATTTTGATCGTCTCAACTCTTCAACATGTGAGTGAACAATAGTGCCGTGATGTTAAAAAGTGTGTCGGTGTTGGTGTTGATGTAAAGAGAACAAATTCCATGCACAAAGACTCAATTAGAAGCTAAATATTCTTCTTCAGATGAATACTTGCAAAATATTACATACAAAGATATAAATCCCTACAACAAGAGATAATTAATATACTAAATGACACACTTGTACAGAAAGAGTTAAGTGAAGCCTACATAAAGATAGATATACATGTAAGCAAATAACTGAGGTAGAAGTCCTGGGCAAGTGAGATCAAACTAGTGGGCTTGGAGATGAAGAATTCTTCAGTTTTGGGGGTTTGAATCTTGAATTGAAGAGTTTCGGCGTCTCTGAAGTAGATGCAACTTCCGATGCCTTTCTCTTTGATCGTCTAGATCCCTGTGAAGCGAAGAAATAAAGTTTAGTAGTAGGCGCAAACCATTTGATACGGAGTATTTAGGTTATCGGACACCACTTCTATTTGAGCAAACAAACAATATGAAAAGTTAATGCATTTGTAGCTACAAAAACCATAAACTACAAGAGCTATAGTATGGTCAACAAACCAATTGAGGATGTTGACTTTTTAAACAATCTTAACGATATATGATTGCAAGTCCAACATAAAACATCATAGTTAAAAAGAGAATTTAGTATTCCCTCAACGTCTTTTTTTGTCCCAAAATGAATAACCATTTGAAACTTCTCCTTCAAATAACTTTGTCCCTAAATCATTTTTTTTTTCCATTTTTCATAGTTTATTATATTTTTGCAAAACTATAAGGTTGAAGGTGAAAATCATGAATATTTATGGGTTTTTTTTTTATTAAAAACCAACTTTTTCAAAATGGTCCTTAAATTTCCAAATAGAGATTCATTTTGGGACGGAGGAAGTATCTTCACTAAGGAAAAGGGCACTCATTTAGGGGCATTTTTTTTTTCTCAAGGATGTAACTAGTTTAAGGATGGATGCATTGAAAAGAATGACATATGTTTATATGGATATTGAATGAAGGGTTAAAGTTAGCCAAAAACATTTCCGCGTCAAAAAAGAAAAAATCAAGGTAAGAAAGGCGAAAACTAAGGTCGAGATCTATGTGCAACAATTGATCATAAATGAAATCACTTGGTACAACACATGGGATCGGGGTGATTTCACCCCCCCCCCCAAGTCTCTTGAAATATCAAAGGGCCTAAATCAAAGGGGCATCATTCCTCCAACCAAAGCAAACTAAATATTATCATTCATTTGAATCAAAGCATTTCAACAATAGCTAATAAGAGTTGTGCAGTTTAACATAAGCTGCAAAATATTTGCAGGGATTATCAAGCATCAAATGTTATGCTCAAAAGTTATACTTCAAATCTAGTGCCTATATCATAAAGCTTCAAGTAATTTTCAGGAAAATTAGCAAACAGTACTCCGATATCTGATAAAAATCGAACATTATCACATAAATTGATGAGTGTATTCAGTCACGATGTAAATGTACACGAGTTCAGGGTAATTTTTTTTTTTTTTTTGCACCAATCTCATAGAAAATACATCACACAATATCACGATGGGCCAAAATCCCTTACAGTTAGCTATACCAGATGCAAAATATTACTCCCTCCGTCCCAAAATGAATGTTCAATATTTTTTTTCAAATTTGCTCTTGATGAGGAGCAAATTTGAAAAATAAATAAATGGGACATTCATGTTGGGACGGAGGGAGTACTTGCATTTACCAAAATGATAAGTACTTAAATCATGATTAGCTTTTCACTTACTTGAGAAGCATATTGGTCTTTATTCACCGTGACATTTGCACCAATCGCATTCCCGTTCTTGCCTACAGTACAACGCCGTAATACAGGTGTAGCAGAATCACTTCTTGACTTCCTCAACAGCTCCAGTTCCTCCGAGAGTCTAGATATTTCATCACTCTTTTTACTTGATTCCGATTCCAGCTTAGCCAAGTCACCTTTCAATGCTAATATCGTGTTATCCTTTTCTATGTTTATAGATTCTAATTGCTGCATACCAGTAAGAAGATTATGTATCTTTTCGTTGGCATTTGCAACTTCATCGCATTTCCTCCTTATCTGTTCATTCAAGTCCGTCTCTATCTTACTTAACTGACTCCAGGCAAATGTATTCTCAGTTGATAGGGCAGACAATTTCTCATTTTCACCAGATATAAGTTTTTTATTTTCGTACGTTAGCCTCCTCAGTTCACTTTCTAATACTGTATACTGCTTCTCTTTGCCTTTGTTACTACCCCGTGTTACGTGCTGCATTAAATTAAAAACACTTCAAATCAAGAAAATTATATCCAAGAAACTTTAAAAAGCAAACAAATGGACCTACATTCGGCTCACAGCAAATTCGTGAGAGATCATCAAATAATGTTTTCAAGTCTTCCCGTTCCTCATCTACATCTACTGCATTAAAAGATAAAACCACAATCGGTGTCAGATAATTGATTTATAGAAAGGAGAACATCAAGTCAGAACAAATCTTTAACTAGTAACAATAAAGATAAAACAAATGAAATAAACACTGGCAAACGTGGCGTCATGTGTAGTAGTTTAACGATACAGTCAATGAATATTTCCGCCGACAAACTCACACAAGTGCAAGAGCAGAATACAGTAGAACAACATCAACAACAACAAAGCCTTGGTCCCAAAATAGTGGCGAAGCAAGGTTTTTGTATAAATGGGGACAAACTTGCATAATCTAACTACTTAGACATTGTCACATTGAAAAGCAGGAAAATATATTTTAGTTGTTTTTTTCTTCAGTGAAAAGGGCACAATTTTTTTTTAAAAAAAAATTAAAGTCCTTAAATTATATACTATATATAGAATAGAGAAAAATGCACTAACATGTGATAACCAAATGGAAGCCACTGCACCCAGAAAGTCTAGACAACCCCCCCTCCCCAAAACACAACGGTCATTTAACTATAAACAATGATTATTCAATGTATATAGAAACCCCCACAGTCCAAATAGAATAGGAAAACTATTTTAAAGCAGCCAAATATTAGTTACTTTTACTTTTTTTTTTTGCAAGTCATTCATTTCTTTCCAAAAAATTCATTAAAAGATAAACCATAGTTCTTGATGAGAAAAGGACTTACCAAATTTAAGTTTGTACATAAATGCCTCCCTTTGCTTCAAACCCAAAAGAAGATTCGATTTAGCCGCCTCAACCAGCCGGGCCATTTCTCGAACATTATTGTCCCTCTTCATCTAAACCACATCAAACCCTAGACCGTATCAGAATCTCCAAAATTCAACAGGGCAAAGAAACCCAAATAAAAATCAGCATCCAAAATCAAAATTTTAGCAAATTTACACGAGAAATCCGGTCTTGAAATAACTTAACAGTCAAACCCCCCCCCCCAAAAAAAAAAAAAAATCACTCATAAACCCTAAATTCAAACCAAACCCCAGAAACTGAAGTTCGCAAAATTGAGGGGAAAATCAACATCAAAACCCTAAATTCTAGCAAATTTTACACCTGAAATACGGTCTTGGACTACGTTAACATCCGAAACCCCAAATCAATAATTACTGATAAACCCTAAATTCAAACCAAAACTTAGTAACCAAAATCCGCAAAATTGAGGGAATTTACCTGTGAGATTCGATCTTGGAACAGTTTAACATCAGCAGCCCATCGTTCATGTTGCAACTTGATTCTTTTTTCAAGGAATTTTCGCTCTTTGGCTAAAGATTCGAGCTGTGCTTGTTGGGTTTGCGTCATTTGAACAAGAGCTTTGAAAATCTTTTGCCATGCTAATCGATCAGACGAGGCCTTAGAGGCTTTGGGTGTTCCCATTGTTGAAGATGGTATCAAGAAGTAGCAGAAAGTTATGATCTTTACACACAGTTTGAAAGATTGCGAAGAGATGAGGGAGATATTGTGACCGTTTTTTGGAAAATGACACAACGGTCATTTGTATCTGGGTTTTAAACCTAGTGCGGGGGAGCGGATCCTGATCCTATTCGATCGGGTCGAATCCTATTTGTGGAGCGGGTTTATAAGCTAAACAACTCATTTGATTAGGGATTGAAAATAAATTGAACTCGCCTGCAATAATCCCTTATTAATATTAATAGGATCATGTTCTTGGGGCTGGACTTTATGATATTGAGTTGGAATATGATGGCTCCTGGACTAAGGTTGGTAAAAAGGGGTCTAGGAGGAACAAAGGGGGAAAATCCTCTTTTGTTTCCAAATAATGTTGCTTTCATGGTTTTTTAGAGAGTTTTTTCTTTTAATCGAGTTCTTGATTTTCTGATCCTATCCCGGGGTATGCCCCGTAGACTTCTTGTATTCATTTATCCTTCTTGAATTGAATTCCTCGATTGAGAAGCCAAAAAAAAAAAACAAGGTTTAATAAGTGATTTTTTAGGAATTTATCATATAAATCACTCAAAATTAGCAATTTTACCTCATAACATAACATAACAAAT
This sequence comes from Adenophora triphylla var. japonica, assembly GCA_022495995.1. Taxonomy (NCBI): domain Eukaryota; kingdom Viridiplantae; phylum Streptophyta; class Magnoliopsida; order Asterales; family Campanulaceae; genus Adenophora; species Adenophora triphylla. The sequence goes on along the minus strand of JAFEMH010006742.1, from coordinate 17,572 downwards.
ATTTCATCTAACCATATAATCTTGCTTAATGAGTACTATCTTCGTCTCATTTTACTAAATCCACTCACCCATCATTTTACTAAATTCACCCCATTTATCAGTTTACTTTTTCTTCAACAACTATCACCTTAGGTCACCCCTCCCCATCTTCTCCGGCTAACAATTTTGATGACTTTTTTTACTCCGGCCTCCAGAGAATTGAGAACTTATCAGTAAAATCTTAGTTGTCAACTAAACTACTAACAACATGACCAACTCTGTCGACCAAACAACTGATAACTTAAATTATCAGTAAGTTTTCAGTTGTCAACTAAACTACTAACAACACGATAAACTCCGGCGACCACCAACTCCGGTGACCAAACAACTGAGAACTTATCAGTAAGTTCTCAGTTGTCAGCTAAACTACTAAGAAAACGATCAATTTCGGCAACCACCAACTCCGGTAACCACACAAATGAGAACTTATCAGTAAGTTCTCAGTTGCCAACTAAACTACTAAGAACACGATCAACTCCGGCGACCAAACAACTGAGAACTTAACTTATCATTAAGTTCTCAGTTGTCAACTAAACTACTAAGAATACGATCAATTCCGGCGACCACCAACTCCGTCGGCCAAACAACTGAGAACTTAACTTATCAGTAAGTTCTCAGTTGTCAACTAAACTACTAAGAATATGATCAACTCCGACGACCAAACAACCAAGAACTTAACTTATCAGTAAGTAGAGCTGTCAAAATCGAGTCCGACCCATAGGCCCGGTCCAGCCCACCCGATTTTTTAAGGGCCTGTGCCTCAAATTAGAAGGCCCGAAAAATCGGGCCTCTTTGGCCCGACCCGGTAGGCCCGAACATGAAAAGCCCGAAAAAACCCGACCCGATCAAACAATTGACAAAGTCAACACACTCAAACTTAATTAAAAATTAAAAAAGTAAAAGTTCAAGTGGAAGGTTTTTATTTCACTCAAACATTTTGAGTGAAATAAAAACCTTCCACTTGAACTTTCTAGCCCACTAATCTACTATCAGAACATCTTTCACGAATCGTATTATTGTAAACAACAAAAATATTTTGCTTTGAACCCCAATAAAAATGGCAAAAGTAAAGAGCTCTATGAGTAGCACAAACATCCCATTGAATCGATTGGTCATATTCTATCTTCTCCATTCCACGATCCGAATGACCTGAGTGGCAACGAACAGATATGCTAGAGTTGTTGATAAAGTAGAAAATTCGAATGTGGTGGGTATTGTTTAAACAAAGCCCACCATTAACTTTTGGCAGACTACTGTAATGAGATTAAGAACAAATCTGTTGTTTGACAAGTTTCACCGCTTGAAGTGTAATTTGGAGTGGGTTTGATAATTATTTCCCGCAAGATTCAATCTTTAGTTTAGGCCATAAGTAATCACCAATAAATGTATTTGTATAAGTTAATAGTATGCCATTTTTGTCGTTGCTAATCATAGGCCCATAGGCCCGATGTTCACATAAGTCGAACTTGACTTTTAATAGGCCTACTAATGTTTAGGCTCGACCCGGCCCATCATTAAGTGAAACCCGGTGGGCTTGGGTTGGACTGGCCCAACCCGACCCGTTTGACAGCACTATCAGTTGTCAACTAAACTACTAAGAACACGATCAGCTTCATCGATCACTAACTCCGGCGACCAAACAACTGAGAACTTAACTTATTAATAAGTTATCGGTTGTCAATAAACTAATAAGAACACGATCAACTACGGTGATCAAACTAATGATAACTTATGTTTAGATAAAATATTTCACGAGACTAGGGCATAAAATTGATAATATATTTTCATAAGACATAGATTCAATTTTACCTAAAGACTAAGATGTAATTTTCTCTAAATAAACTATACTTTAGTGAAAATAGTTTTACTTTATTTTTAATGATCAATTTCATTTAAATTTGACTACTTATTCATAATATTTAATTATTTAAATATAATTTTTTAAATTATTATTGATATTTAATAATTTTTTAATAAAAAATTATTTTATTAAAATTTTAACTTTATTGATTTTTAATTAAATATTGTTAATCATCAATATAAAATAGAATATATTTTGGACAAACGTAGTACTATTATTTCACTAAATGAAATAAATTTCTTAAATGAACCTAAAAGTAAATAGCACTCTTCCTTCGGGCGATTTTTTTCTGAATTAATTCCATTTTAAAATTATAATTTCCAAAATAACTCACATTTGAAACTATTTTTCAAAATGATCATATTTTTGAACTCGCTACATGGTGTAACGAGTTCAACATTTGACCGTTAAAACTCGCTACACCATTTATCGAGTTTAGGCGTACACAGAACTCCCTAAATGGTGTAGCGAGTTTACAAAGACATTTTTTCAGTAGATAAGGTTTTCAGTTCTAGATCAATTCTCATTCTCATATCCTCTCATACTTACTTTCAAAAAAAAAAAAAATTCTCAAATCTTCACATCATTTAATTTCAGAATCGTTGAATACCAAAAATCAAGGTAAATTAACATCATCTTAATAATTGTTTTCACTTGTGTTTAGATATATAAATTTAAGTTTTTTACTATGTTTTAGTATATTATAGATATAAATGTTAGGATTTTGTTATATATGTTTTAACACTTTGATTTCGTAATGTAGAGTTCAATCATTTTCATGTGCTATTGGGGATGTGATGATAAACAACCATTTGATGATTCTTATTTTAAAAAAGGATCAAAATGTGCAATTAGTGCTAACTGTCGATGGAGATACAATAAGTTGATTGATGGAGATACAATAAAAAGATGGCCTTAGATCGTTCACATATGATTTGGAAGTCATTTATGGATGTTCTCATACTTTTAAAAGCGGGATTGGTGAGTACTTTCCTTTTCGTATTGAAGTTGATGCGTGTATGGATATAATGTTCAATGTTTTAGCTAAATTTGGGGGGATGAGTAATTTGCAGCTGTATGTGGTTGTAAAATTGATTGAAAATCGACGTTATCCAGAGTTTAAAACACTGCACACAAAGACCATTTATAGGTATTCACCAAGTTGTAACCGTGATGCAGGGGTTGGTCCAATTACACAAACACTTGCATCAACTAAAACTTCAAATTATGGTAACATTGCATGCCCAAATGATACAGTTGATGATGGTTCTGAAGATGATGTAGATTATGTAGATTATGAATAAGAATAAAAAGACACTGATGTAGATGCAATGATAAGCGATGTTGATAATGAATATCAGGAGGGTAGTAGTGATTCTGATGTCAATTTGGGAGAGGGTGATGATGGGCCGTGATGATGACGTGGAAACACATTTGTTTCATTATGAAGCGCCGGGAAATCGAAGGTATGAGAGAGCAGATTATCCTTTTTACATTGATATTGGTTGTTCTGCTCGACAAGAAGAAGACTTCATTGATTACCATAATGAACCTAGTTTTCCTGCTTGGGATCTGGAGAAAAATGAAATTTCTAAAGGGATACACTTTTATGGCAAGAACGAGGCGCAATTTGATATAAAAAGGTACCATATTCACATCAATCGCTGTTTCAGGATAAGAAAGAGCACAACTCACACATGGTTAATTGAATGTCTATTGAAAAATTTTACATGCAATTTTTATGTTCGTGTGAGTAGGAGGAAGTTTGGCTATTGAAAAGTGACCAATTATAAGGCTACTCATTCCTGCTTATATTCTGGAGAAAGTCGAGATCACCCCAACATAGATCCGAATATTGGTCGATAAGTAGTTAGTCTTATTAAGGCCAATTTAGATGTCAAGGTTGAGTAATATGTTTGGAAATGAAATTATCTATATTAAGGCATGGTGTGGAAATCAGAAGGGCATTGCAGAGGTTTTTGAAGATTGGGAGGAATCTTATATAAGGTCACCCCGCGTCCTAGCAGCCATCAAAAAATACAACCCCAGAATAATTGTTGAGTATACTCATCCTCCTGCTCCTGTCGGTGAATTACACATGTTTCAATGGGTGTTCTGGGCATTTGGGTCTTTCATTGAAGCTTTCTCTCATTGTCGGCCTGTCATTTCTGTTGACGGAACATTCCTTCATGGTAGATATAAAGGGGTAATACTGATTGCAATGGGTGTTGATGCCCAAGATATTATACTTCCTCTTGCATTTGTTGTTGTTAAAAAAGAGGACTGGACAAACTGGCGTTGGTTCTTATATCTTCTTTGCAGACATATTATAAAGATTCGTGAAGTATGTTTGATATCTGATCGTCATCACGGCATTCTTAAGACTATAGCGGAAGATACGTGGTGGCTGAAATTACCCGGGATTCGCGCGAGCGAAGGGCGGTTGTCTTTCGCGGAGGGTTGGTGTCTGAGACCTCGCTTCATAGGAAGGAAAAAATGAGGATTCGCCACGTGGTTTTTGTATTTTGAGCCCAAACGTTGCGAAACGGCTATTGAAAATGGTGTCGTTTTTATTGGTAGCAAAAACTTAGGAAAAAGCTTTGAAAATGGGGGATCATTTTTATTGGTAGCAAAAACGAGTAAAAAGCTTTTTTAGTACCAGAGATTGTTAGGTTCGGAGGTTACGTTACGTTTCAGGTAGAGTATTACGAGATCGCCCGAAACGCCTCGCATGACGAGTCTTTCTGCCTTTCTCGAAAACGTGTGTGTGTGTGTTTGTGTTTGTTTTGAAATGGGGGCTTGAATGACAAGCTTAATCTTGGTTTGAATGTCAAACGTTGATTAGGTGACTTTGTTTGAAAAGACGAGCGTTTGAATGACAAACGTCGGTTTTGAGTTGAAATGAGCGTTTGGGTGGCAAACGTCGATTTTGAGTTGAAAATGAGCATTTGCGTGGCAAACGTCGATTTTGAGACGGAAATGAGCGTTTGCGTGGCAAACGTCGATTTTGAGTTGAAATGAGCGTTTGCGTGGCAAACGTCGATTTTGAGTTGAAAATGAGCGTTTGCGTGGCAAACGTCGATTTTGAGTTGAAAATGAGCGTTTGCGTGGCAAACGTCGACTTTGAGTTGAAAAGGAGTTCGAAGGTCGAACTCCGGTTTTTTGAACCGGGCGAGTCATTGTTAACGATTTTTACGGGAAAAATGCATATTAAATGATTTTGAGTGTCAAATGGCGGCTTTTAGTTTGAAGATGAGCGTTTGGAGGCCAAACGTCATGTCGCGCGTTTTGAAAGAGAGTTCGACGGACGAACTCCGGTTTTGAACCGGGCATTACATTGTTAACGATTTTTACGGGAAAAATGCGTATTAAATGATATGTGATCAACGAATCGGGTTGCGACTCTGAAATAGCCCGGATCCGAGCAGGCTTCGCAGCCCCGGCATCTGGCAATCTTTCGCGTTGGAGCGGTTCGTTCTCGCCGTTTTGCTTTCGCATTTTTGTAGAGTCGCCACGCCGTTTTTATTAAGCCCAAAACATTGAAAAAGGGCATCAGTTTAAAGATAATTTTAAACCTGTTGTGTGATGAGATTTTGAGTTCGGAGGTCGATGACTCCTCGGGAAAGAGAATATTAGAATATTAGAGCTCACTCCGAGTCGCCTCGTAAAACGAGTCTTTCGGATACCCCTAATATCCTTTAAATGTTGTGTGTGTGTGTGTGTGCTTTTAAAAATGCATGTCAGACGGATGTCTACATTGTATGCTATGTATGGAAATGTATTGAAATAGTAATGGAAGGAAGCCTTACCAATGTTGGGTTTGTGTCCGTCTTCCGCCGGGGAATAGTGTTTGAGGTCGGAGTAGCGTTAGGTACGGATCGGGATTGCCGGAGATGCCTATTGTCTCTGCGGACGAGTTTCGGCGTGAGTTGAGGCTTGTAGGCTGCGTTCGGGGCAGGTTCTGGCGTGCGTAGGGATCGTCGGGATCACTCGAGCGCAGGTTCGGCGTGCGTTGTGGTGGCAAGGAGTCACTCGGCGCAGTTTCGGCGTGGTTTGGGATCGTCGGTTTGACTCCTGGAAAGAGCCGGACACCGTGGAAAGACCGGCAAGGCCTCTGAGTACCACGAGGGGCCTCAGTACCTCGAGAGTGCCTCGGGGCAGCGCGGGAGCGTCTCGGGAGCGCTCGGGAGGCTTTCGGAGCACCACGAGGGGCTCGGAAGGCCTCGGAAGGATCCGAAAGGGGCCGGGAGTGCCTCGAGAGGACTTAGAGGGGAGCCGGAAGGCTAAGGGAGGAAGAGAGAAGAGGAGGTGTGTCGAAAATGGGAGGGGGAGCCCTCTATTTATAGTAGGAAAAATTGCAAAGAGGTCCGTACGGACCTCCCCGGTTATCCGTAATTTTGGTTTTCCTCAATTTGAGGGAATATGTGATGATGGTGAATATTACGTAATTATGGTGTTCCCTATGCAATAAGGTCCGTACGGACCATCTTGCATGCAAAGAGTCCGTACGGACCAACTAAGCATGAGGGTAATCATTTTCCTCCGGGATTTGAGGGAATATTGTGGACTTTAAGAAGATTCAGTAATTATTAGCAAAAGAGGTCCGTACGGACCATTATTGCTTTTCCAATTTCGAAAAATTCCCGAAAGGTCCTTTTGTCCCTTTTATCCCGCAAAGGCTCCTCCCTTGGTTTGGTTGGGGGTTTAGAGAGGGTTTTGAGTGAGAGGGGGTCGTCGAGACCGTGTTGATAAGTCTGCGGTGTTTCCCGTGTGTTTGAAAGGGAGTGATCCAGTTGGGGTACTTACAAGCCCCTCGACGACGTTACTTATGAAAGAAGTGGGGTCGCCGATAAGATAAGTGGTCCTAACTGGATCGCGGCTTTGGGAGATAAAGTGTGGCCAGGGAGGCCGAGTGTGAGGACGTGGTGGTGTCCTATTGTGTGACCGTTTAGGCCGGCTGGACCCTGTGATAGTATTCCTACGTATCCCCCGGCGGGAATCAAGCCCTGTCGTAGTTCGGCGTGGGGTGAGTGTTTTGTGAACGTGGGCGTGGTGGTGCCCTCAAGTGTCGTGTGACCGCCGAGGTCGTAAGGACGTGGTGGTGTCCCCGGGTGACCGCACGGGTCAGGCCGGCCGGACTCCCGTGATAGAATGGCAGTCGTGGACCTGTGATAGGATTCCTACGTATTCCCTCGGTGGAATCAAGCGGCGGTCGTAGTCTCGCAGAAGTCGTCGTGTGGCCGCGAGTGCGGGCTGATGGTGGTGCCCCCGAAGTGTCAGGTGGTGACCGCGCTCGAGGTCAGCCGGGCGAGGACGCGCGGTCCCGGGTGACCGGATAGGCCGCATTTAGCAGGACGATGTGGTGGTGTCTGGGATGCGGTGACCGCCGAGGGTTCAATCGTGGGAGGACGTGGTGTGTGTCACGGGATGGAAATTTTACGATTTTCCTAATCGGGTGGTTTAAGGCGCCTTCCGGCCGGGGATAGCGTGAGGACTTGAATCATCTTCCGAATGTGGTTGCGCACGCGTGAGACTTTGTCAATCGTCTTCGGCGGTTGAGGTACTTTTGAATCGTCCTGGCGGCGGTTGGTGCCGCGCGGGAGGACTTTGAATCGTCTTTCGACGGCGGATTTGAGGTACCGGTTGGTGCAGCGGCGGAGGGGACTTTTGAATGGATCTTACGCGCGGTTTTTGGTGCAGCGCGGAGAGGACTTTGAATCGAATCTTACGGCGGCGGTGGATGTTATGCGCTTGAACTTTAGATAGATAGTGCTTCTAGCAACGCAGTTGATGTTATGCGCGAGGACTTTGAATCGTCTTCCCCAGCGCCGAACCTTGATTGATGTTATGCTGCGAGACTTTGAATGCGTCTTGGCATGCAGTTGATGTTATCACGCGAGGACTTTGAATACGTCTTCTAGCCGCAGATTGATGTTATGCGAGGAACTTTGAATCGTCTTCTAGTCGCGATTGTTGTGAGAGGCATGCGCCTTACGACTTATGCTTTGATTGCGAGAGGCGTAGATGCCTTTGTGTGTTTACTGCATGTTAGAGTAAGCTGAAGGTTGGACTTACTGATGGCTAGGTGCTGCGGTTGCTTGCGGTGCAAGTGTTGATAGTGGCGGCCGAGGTGACGGCGGTGATTGCTTCACCATTTGGCATTTTGGAGCGCTTCGTGCCTTGGGACTTCGTACTCGGAGGTATTGGCTCCTTCTTACGCTTGTTTTGCCGTTGAGCCGTGGCAAGGATGACGGTCGGAATCCGGTGCTTGCTTGATCAGTTGACTGGCTTACACCGACGCCGGATCTGATTGGGCGAGACGGTGCCGCGCCTGGGCTTTGTTGATGGCGCTCGGTTCAGGCGCCGTTGCGGGCGAGGCCGGGACTTAATCCTCCGAGGTTAGGGCCCTTTTTGTTGAGCGCGAGGACCTCTTTGAGCGCTCGCGTGGCCGAGTTGTCGCTGAGTGTGGAGAGGCGCAGCGTCGACTTCCTTCTTGATTTGCCGCCGGGAGGACCGGGCTACGTTGCCCTGCCAGCTGGGCGGGCGAGGACCGGTCTTACGTCGACGGCCGCGGTTGAATTGCCGTTGGAGTGGGCGAAGACCGGCCTTACGCCGATCGGCCGGGATTGAATTGCCGCAAGGACCGGTCTTACGCTGACGGCCGGGATTGCCGTTGCGAGCGGGCGAGGACCGGTCTTACGCACGCCGGGGATTGAATTGGACTGCGAGACTGGTCGCTTGTCAATTGCCGTTGAAGTGGGCGAGACCGGTCTTACACCGACGGCCGGGGATTGAATTGCCGAAGTGGGCGAGACCGGCCTTTACGCTCGACGGCCGCGGTTGAATTGCCGTTGAGTGGGCGAGGACCTGGGGCCTTACACGACGGCCTAGTGGTTGAATTGCCGTTGAAGCGGGCGAGGACCGGTCTTACACCGACGGCCGTGGTTGAATTGCCGCTGAAGTGGGCGAGGACCGGTCTTACACCGACGGCCGGTGGTTGAATTGCCGCTGAAGCGTGGCGAGACCGGTCTTACGCGACGGCCGGGATTGAATTGCCGTTGAAGCGGGCGAGACCGGCCTTACGTCGACGGCCGCCGGTGGTTGAATTGCCGTTGAAGTGGCGAGGACCGGGTCTCCAGCCGACGGCCGGGGATTGAATTGCCGTTGAAGGGCGAGGACCGGTCTTACGCCGACGGCCTGGTTGAATTGCCGTTGGAAGGGCGAGGACCGGTCTTACGCCGACGGCCGCGGATTGAATTGCCGTTGGGGGGCGAGACCTGGCCTTACGCCGACGGCCTGGATTGAATTGCCGTTGAAGCTGGGCGAGGACCGGTCTTACACGACGGCCGGTGGTCAATTGAAGGGTTGGGACCATTCTCGCACTTGGATTTGGCCGGAAAAGGCCTCAGGATGCCTGGGGCAAAGATTATAAGGGCAGTGAAAGTAATTTGGCCACCCCTGCAAAGAGGTCCGTACGGACCAACCCCGCCGCAAAGAGGTCCGTACGGGACCAATTTGGTTTTTTACAGCTCCTGTGTTTTGACCGGGTTTAAATAACCGAGGCATCCCCTTCATTCATTCCCATTTCCGCTCGTGAACTGTGCGAGAGAGAGAGAGAGAAAAATCTCCATCGTTAACCAAAATCCCAATTTTTTGCTTGAATTGCTTGCCATGGCCGAAGGATCTCGAAGGAGCCGTCGTCAACGCAAACCAAGAGGTGGTCGAGCAACGGATGGAGCTCAAAGAAATTGGATCTCGTTCGCTCCATCTTCGAAGAACCCGATGTCTTGTATCCGAATCCGAGGTGCACAATCGTCGTTCTATGAACGCTTCTGGGGAGGTAAGAAATCTGTTCCGTTTTGATTCCCTGCTCGAATTTTTTTTGAATGCTAGAACTAGGTTTTAGTTTTTCGCATTTTTTTGAATGAATTTTTTTTTTGTTATTTTTTTTTATGTCTTTTTGTGAAATTCTTGATGAATTGTTGAAAATGGACATGTAAAAATTGTGGGTATGTGTATTTTGTGCAGAAATGTGTAGATTAGCTCTTATTTGTGAAAATAAAGTGCCTATCTAGTGAAATGCATGCTTTGGTGTTTTGATCGTATGCTATTTATGTATGTACATTATGAGAAAAGTTTGTCGTGGTAGTGACAAATTTTTGTGAAAAATGTGACATGTGCCGTGTTTTGTGACGGGTTTTGTCTCAAAGTGTGTGCCGTGTAGGGACGGATTTTTTGAAAATGTGTTATGCATATGTGTCGTGCCGTGTGTGCCATGTTTTTGGGTGACGGACTTTTGTGGGGAAAATATGTGCACATGTGCCGTGTTTTTGTGACGGGTTATATGTGCCTTGCCGTGCCGGGACGGACTTTTTTTGAAAATGTGTTTTTAATTTTTGAAAATGTGTCGTGCGGTGCCGTGTGTGCCATTTTTTTGGGTGACGGACTTTGTGGGGAAAAGAAAATGTGCAATATGTGCCGTGTTTTGTGACGGATCGCATGGGAAAATTATATGTATAATGTGAAAATTATGTGCAATGTGTGCCGTGGTTTTGTGACGTGGATTATATGTGAAAATATGTGCAATGTGTGCCGTGTTTGTGACGGGTTACTTTCATGGCTTTCCGTGACGGACTTTTGTGCCTTTTGCTTTATATTAAGTAATCGTGATTGACGTACCTTTGCCGTGTTTACCTCGCAGACGCGGGCTTATGGCCGGGAAGGCCAAGAGGATGAAGACCTGGGGATCGCCGAGGTCGCTGTTGAGCCGTGGCAAACCGGATGCCCGATATTTCGTGGACGGTAGGCCGAGTCCCCGGAGGCCGGTCTACGCTTCGCCCCGGGTGTTTGTTGAGAACCCGGCTGGGGTTTCGACACGAGGAAGAACAAGAGCGTCTTTCCTCGCCTTTCCGAGTATTCCGGTGGGATACCACCCACACCTTCCATCTCGAGCCGGGGAGAGGCGACGGTGACGCCGACCGACTTTGCTGCGATCACCGGCTCCTTCAAAGGAGGGCCTACGGTGGAGGGATATGATCTCCGATGAAGCCGTGTTGACCGAGCCGCTGGGCTTTGAGCCTCGCCCTCGCAGGGGCCTCGGGCATGCTATATACGACGTGGAGCCGAAGATCACGGCGCATTGGGCCTATGTTCGGGGTACCGGCCAGTGACGGCGGAGCACTGGGCGCGCTCCTTTTTGTGGTATGCACCGTCCGAGACTTTGCTTCTCGAACCACGCGACCGCGCTCCCTTTGCTCGCTTGGAGAGCTTGATTGATCCGGGAGTCTCGTATATTGCCGCTTGCGCGTGCCTCGCCGAGCTCTACTTCTCCTCGGACCGGTTTAGCCGGGTGTGGCCGTCATTGGCCTCGTTTTGACTTCTCGCTGAGGTAATGAGTTTATTGTCAGTTTTTGATTTAGCAACTTGTCTTTTCTCCGTTTTCTTTTGCACCGAGCCTTTTCGTTTTTGTCACAGTGGTTCTACGAGGTTTTTCCAAAGTTGTTTCCCAAGTGGGATAGAGATCCGGGCCGTTGCCGCGCACCCGCTATGCCGGGCCGGGCTCGTACGGCGAGGAAGAGGAGGACCAGGGGAAGCTCACCATCGCCACGGGATGTGCAGGAGCGTCCTGGAGAGGGGTAGCCCTGAGGGGTTCATTTTGTTCCCGTGGGCTCTGGTATGAGGGGGATGAGTTCGAGGGGCTCCCGAGGTGACAGCGGAAGATGCCGCGGGGCTCGACTCGCGATGTCATGTACCGGGGAGCGGGTCTTCCGGCAAAGATGGCCCCTGTGTGCTTCCCGTGGCTCCGAGGGACCCTCCCTTTGGGATGCTTGATTCCCGGACATGGACGTGCTCGATTTTGAGAGGTACCTCGCGGTGTGGGCGCCGAGGAGTTCATCTTGTATGGAGAGGAGTACGGGGCCTTCAGGAGGAAGCCGAGGACGCCGCAGTACCGGCGAGGAGAGAGAGGCCGGCCCGCAGCTCCCCTGCAGGTTCCGATGCCGGGGCCGGATTTCACGTATGTCCTGGGGACGGATCGAGGAGGAGGGTGTCTCGTACCTCGCTCCCGAGCAAAGCTCCCCGCCGCATACTGTGAGCTGGACCTTGATAGATCGCGCAGTGTGCCAGGTCAATTTTCCATCTTGGCATCTTTTCTCTCGTATTTTTCTTTTTGTTGTCGAGCGTAACCGTATTGCCGAGCGTTTCCTTGGCCGCTTGTTGGGTGCAGTCCCTGGGAGAGCCTATGATATGTCGACTCATTGCTATGTGGCGGCGAGGTCGTTCATGGGCGAAGATGGCGTCGAAGATATCTCGCCTGCCTCGCGACGCGCGCCTGGCGCAGACGAGCCTACGCCTTCGAGGCATACCCCAGTAGACGTTCCTCCGCCTAGGAGCCGAGCCGGAGCCGCAGCCAGAGGGACCTTCGAGGGGGCGGTACAGTATGGATGCCTGGACATCTTCTGGAGCTCCTGCATACAGCTCTTTTATCGCTCTCTTCCTCCTCAGATGCACAGTGGCGGTGGTCCGCTGTACTTCCTTCTTTGATCCTTTCACCGGATTTGATCCTTCAAATGATTACTTTTGAGTGGCACCCTCCGGCTGGGCTCCCAAGACTGAAGGACGAGGATGTGGCGTGCGCAGTTCACAAAGATGCCCGACTTCTCCCTCGGGAGACCCTGGGCGAGGACGACGCATGATGTCAAGAGCTCCGGACAGGGTCCATTTGCTTTCCCTCTTTCCATATCTTCTTTTTTTTTTTTTTGTTTAGCAAATGTACATTCATGTACCCGTAATAAAACACTCATATTTGCACGGCAAATAGCATTTTATTTTAAGATGTAATGTCATTCAGATTCCTGGGATTTGTCCTAGAAATGGTTGCTATTATTATTTTTTATTTTTTGTGCATGCCACGTGAGCCGAGAGTGCGTTACAGGGTAGCGTATGCTTGCCTAGGAATGGCTTGGGCCGTTGCTCAAAGGCGCTTTGGAGCAAGGTCCCGCCGAGATTAAATGGGTAGTTGTAATTTGGCTTATTTGGGAAATGGGTTCTTTTTGAGTAAGGAGGTCCGTACGGACATACCTAGCATGCAAAGAGGTCCGTACGGACCAACCTTGCTTTTAGGAAGGGGATAAATGCTTTCCAAAGTGTCTCGGTTCTTCCCCATTTCCCCATTCGCACCATTTTCGAGCTTTCTTCCTCATTTCTCTCTATGAACCTCCATTTTTGTCATGGATCCCTTCAGACGTCCTCAGAATTTTTGCCGAGGTTTCTGGGCAGAGAGAGGCAAGCGCACTTCCTCGAGCAACAAAACGTGGATGCGGCGTCGTACGAGGCATCGCAGACCCGGCTTTCGAGGTAAGGCTCGGCCTTCGCTCGATTCGGGGTCTTTTAAGGAGTCGGGGTTCTCGCATTGGGATTTGTTGCGGGCCGCCGCGGGTGCCTGGGATGTTAGGAGGCATGTGGCATCAAGTTTCTCCTATAATGAAATGGTGCCCACTGGTGAGGATTTTCGGGCTTCTCATTGGTGGACCTGGAGGCGGAGGCCATCTCGCTTCCTTTCGACGGCGGCGCTCGCGCGAGCGTGAAGCTTGCATGCTTGCTTCACACTTCGTTGGAAGAAGTGTGTGTGGCATGGATCCCTTGATTCGGGTCATATCGACATTTCCGAGCCGCCGAGCGGTTCATGGTCAATGACGAGAGCGTTGACGCCTCGGGACGTACGGCTTCGCGCGTGACGGCGACGCTTTCCGGGTCCCGCCTCCGTACTACGATGGCGCTCACTAGATGTGGTTGGGCACCGCAGAGTTGGAGAGGATATTGTCCCGTTGGTGTCAGGGGAGACTCTTCATGGTATCGACCGTCCGGCGACCGGGGATCGTTTTTCATGAGCAGGGGGAAGCCCCGCTTTGCTCACCTCGCGGCCGGCGAGAGAGACTTCAGCCACGCCCCAGGCTCCGACGTCGTTTAGCCCGTGGTCATTTGCTCGCCGACCTCAGGCCGTTGGATATGGATCAATTACTCGGGAGAGATAGATGGCACACTTGGTACGCATCGATCCGCCGTGCGGGTTCCGTGACCGGAGGATCGAGACTAGTGAGGATCTGGCAGATGGGTCCCACGTCGTCGAGTTCCAGGCTCACTCTCGTCCTCCTTCTATATTCCGTCGCTTGTTTCCCCGGCAAAGCTTGGGATGAAGCAAAGAGCCTGCAGTTAATGGATGACCTTGCTACCGCGGAGGCAGTTCCCCTCTCACGGCGTGCAAACTTCCAGCGCATTCTCGTATTTTCCGAGTGGTATGGAAGTCCCGCTTCCCTCCCGTGCACTCCTGCATCGCCTGGGAGCGTCAGACGGACGACCTCAAGCACTCCGGCCCGGGCATGAGCAACAGGCCGGGCAAGCGTCCCAAGTGGTCTCTGGAGAGCGTGGCGTGTAGCGATTCCTGGGATCCGCTGCCGTAGCAGGTTTATCGCCCCAGGAGCGCCGAAGCTCCGGTCTCGACCGGATGTGACTCGGGAGACACTTTTGTTTGACTACGAGACTAGAGTTGACCGACCGACAGTGAGAGGTCCCCTTTGCGTACTCTCAGGAGGAGATCCGAGCCGAAGCACTGGGCGACCAAGCCCCGAGAGCTACGTGGATTGCTCTGACTCTACTGGGAGGACCCCGTGATCTCTGACCGAGAGACGCAGTCGTTGGTTCACGTGAGCGAAAGAAGACTCCGCCTAGGACGAGGGAAGAAAGGGAAGAATGGCGAGGGGACAAGGGCAGACGGCGCGGAATGACCTCCTAGGTATCCATTCATTGCATTGCAAACACATTATTAGTTAAAATGTATTAAGTCATTTTTTATATGTTGTGAACTCAGAGTAGACCGTGTTTCGAACTCATCAAGAAATGTTGTAACCGTTAGTGATTTGTGATTTACTTTTAAAGCTTTGTCGAGACGCAAGATCTCTTGTTTGCCTTTGCTTTCTTTTGTGCACTTTGTCGGCGTCCATCTGCCAAATCTCGTTGCATTTGCAGAGCCAAGGGTCAAGGCCTAGCCATGACGGCAATCCCTCGCTTAGGCTTCTCGTGCTCAGTCGGTAGGTTGAATGATCTCCCTCACAAGTCGCTTTTGACGGTCTTTTTCGTATCCTCCCTTGCCTCTTGTTGGCGCGGGCTCGACCCTCTCTTTTTTGTAGCTTTTGCTTGAGCTTCTTTATTTTTTTGTGAGCCCTTCGCTCGAGCTCTCTTTTTTATTTTTTCAGTGAGCCCCGCTTCGAGCTCTCTTTTTTTTTTTTTTTGAAGCGTGTGAGGGCTTAAGATAAGCCCCCGGCTTGGAAGCTGCATGCATGAGTCATTCGCTTGATGCCTCAGGTGACTCGGATGTCCTTTGATGTTGCCGCCGTCGCTTCGACTTGGTCAAGGCGAATGCTCGGGCGCTAAGGCTTGAAAAGTGCGCAGCTAATGGAGGTCTCTGAATGACATTCAAACTTTTGACTTTTTGTGTATTTTTAGACCGGACCAATTAAGGTTGCCCCACGCTCCCCCGGACTAGAGGGCTCAGTGTCTGCGTAGTTCGACACTACATGGAGTGCCAAGAGATGCACAATTGTTCTTCTTCAGCGAAGCATCTCGAAGTTTGCTCCAGCTGACCGGATTCACAAGGCGGATTGCCGTCTAGGTCCGTCGCCTACATGGCGCTCCGGAGAAGATCTTTGAACCACGAAAGGGTCGATCCATGTGGGTTCCCATTTTCCCAAAGGTTGGTTCGAGTGGGAGGCTTTTCTTTCAGTACAAGGTCGCCCTTCCCCGATGTCTCTGGATTCGACTTTCTCGGTCGAAAGCCCCCAGCCATCCCGCTTTGATAGGCTTCGGACGTGTCCCACGGCCTTTAGTCGTCGCTCGCCCAGCGTGAGCCACCTCGCCGTGTTCCGCCGGGAGCTATTCAACTTCGTTGATGTCATTTTCCAGCAAAGACTCTGAGTGAGGGAATTTCCAAACACGATGGGAAGGACCGGCTTCCATCCCGTATGTCGTGGCAACGGGGTTTCTCCCGTGGCTGTTTCCGACCGATGTGCGGTAGCCCCAAAGTGTAAAGGTGCACTGGCCAATCTCGTCCTCGGTGGTCATTTCTGGATGATCCGCTCGAGGGTTTTGCTTGCCGCTTCCACGGCGCCCGCTTGTCTGCAGGGCCTGGGTGAGGGAGAAGATCTGTGGCGTGTGATCTTGAATCTCAGCTCACAAATCGTCGAATTCCCTTCAAGTGTGAGCCATTGTCTGATATGACCTCATTTGGGATGTCGTATCGGGCATGATGTTTTCCTTGAGGAAATGCGCCACCTTCTTGGAGGTGAGTAACTTCGTAGGACTCAAGCTTCGAATTCCATTCAGTGAAGTGGGGGCCGATGGCTACTAAGACGAACTCGCGACTGTTGCATTGCCCGGGCGAAGCGATTTCCACCGATGACGTCAATTCCCAAGTGGCAAAGGGCCAAGGTGTAGTCATGCAAGAGAGATCGTGGGAGGAGGTAGATGATTGAGGTTGGAGAACCGCTAATTCTGTCGCAGCCTTTTCGGACAAAGCGGATGCAATCCGCTCCATGGAGATCCAAAGAGTAGGAAATTTCATCCCGAGAATGATTTGCATCGTAGCTCGGCGGTTCACGCTGGGACCGTAAGCCTCATTGTGGACTCCTGCTCATAAACTCCGTTTGCTTCTTCTTGGCCGATGCAACAGTAGGAGTGCCCCATGGTAGCGTTTCTTGTATGAAGCATATCCCCGAGGATGACGGCTGAGTGGCAGGGCGTTTTAGGCCAACGATGCTCTTGGTTCGACCCCTTCGTGTGTGGGTCTTCCTTGTTCATGAAGGTGGTTTCCGCTCTTGAGGTATTGGAAAATCCGGTTTGTGCCGGAAATGGCGTCTGACTTGCGTCTCTTTCGGCTCTTCAAAGAATCTTGCAAATCGTTGTGATTAAAACCTTCTCAGCCTTGGGCCCGGTTTTTCTCTCGTTTGACAACATGCTTAAATGTTTGCTTGATGCATTTATTTAATTAACGTGTTTGCCTTTTGTATAGATGAATTGTTATTAACTTGTTTTGATTAGTTAATATCATCATTTGTTAAAGATGCAATGAAATGATTTTTTAGGAAGGTCGGACCTTTTATTGAAAGCGTGAAGACCGTACATTGTTGATCAAAGATTCACAATCGTCGGCGTAAAGCCGTCAAAAGACTCAAAAGATGTGAATACAGACAACAAGACTCGAAGCTAGACTATAGGCGACGAGGGATTGGACCAGCTTCATTACTCTGATGGCCGTAGCTCTAGAGGAGTGGTGCCGGTTCGTGGCCAATCTTCCTCGTACGAGTCCCGGAAAGTAGCTTGCATGCGGTTCGATTTCAAACCGTCGCGGAGGTTTTTGGCCGCTCCCCCGATGATGTCCCTCCATTAGTGTTGCCACCACCCTGGGGTTTTTGATGATAGAAGTCGCCGAGGGCTACTTCTAGGAGGGCGAAGCATTCGCCGATTCGGAGTTGATTCTTGCCGATGTTGATCACTTTCATAGAATCCGCCTTTATCTCGGGATCTTGCTTGACGACATTTACAATGTCCGATTCGAGCATGCTATATCTCCTTCCCCGATTAAGCTCGAGGAGTGCGGCCACCTGTTCATCCAGTCGGACA